>JAASFW010000464.1:0-18010 GCA_023334005.1 Globisporangium orthogonon
CCGTCGTGTCTCCTTCAAGGCTCAGGTCTCGCTCAAGTGACCAAGGTCTTCAAGCAGCGGTAGTGTATAGATCGCGAGCGCCGTCGGATCGATGCATGTTTTAAGATCGTGTGCTGAAGGCCAACAATCGTGAGTGCGCTCGACCACCCTCCTCGATCCTCCAGCCACATCTTCGGATCCATCCAGATGCGAGGATACCGGCAGTCTCCGGACCAGCCATCTCAGAGGAAGTGCCCGCGCCGTTCTTCCGGGAGCGAGCGTGTGGCTTCTTAGGCGAGAGATCGATGCGAGCGAGCGCACTCCTCCACCGTGACTTGTCTCCACCGGGAGTGAGTCCCGTGGGAGTCAAGGTCCGGTGTCTGAGAGAGTCTTAGTCTGTGTGTCAGTCAGCTGCTAGATTTCTCGCAGTTGTCGAACTTAAAGGGAAACCAATGGTAAAAAGATCTTTTCGCCTCGAATACAAGCCTGTTTTTTCTTGAAGGGAAAGGATTTAGCCTGCAGAGAAGAGTCGCAGTTGTTCACCCGCTCGCGAAGGCAGAAGAGACCGTCACTCTTGCAGTGCAGTGCATGGAGGTCGACGACACGTGGGGCGTGCGGCGGCAGCAGCAGCAGCAGCAGCGCTACGCAGCCGCAGGCTCGGCGACCGCCGCGACGACCGCCAGCGCCAGCGCCGCGACAACAGCATCCGCAGCAGTGGAAGAAGCGGCTGCCGCAACGCAGCCGCTGCTGCGCACCGAGCGCAACATCAGCAGCAGCAGCAGCAGCGACAGTGCGGCCGCCCGCCCAGCACCGCTCGACTGGAGCGATGGCGCGGACGCCGATGGCGCCGGCTGGATGCCCAAACCCGCCCGGCTGCACGCGGGCAAGACCCGCGCGTGCGCCGCGTGCTGCGCGCCGCTGCAGTACGCCGCGAGCGGCAGCTGGGACGAGTTCCTGCAGAGCGAGGCGTACCTGCGCCAGCTGCAGTCGAGCCTGGCGGACGACGCGTTCGTCGCGGGGCTCGTCTGCGGCGACAGCGCCGGCGGCGACCTGCCCACGGAGCACCGCATGCACAAGAACCGCAAGGCCAAGTGCCGCCAGGGCGTGCACGACTACCTCAACATGGTGAGCGCCGGCGTCGTGGACGCGGCTGCGAAGGGCAAGGGCTCAGTGCGCGCGCTCGAGGAGATGCTGCTCAGTGCGCTGCCCACACCCGCGTTCGCGCTCGTGCTCGAGCGCCGGCTTGCCGTCGTCTCGCACAGTTCGCGGATCGCGGGCCAGCTACTGCGTCAGAGCCGCGTGCACCGCGCGGCGCGTCCCGTGGACGCAGGCGGCGCCAATATCGAGTTGCACCACCTGGCGATCCACACACTGTCGGCGCTGCTGGGGTCCTTCGATTACAACAGTCGCCACGCGCAGCAGTCGTTCGAGGAGATGGCGCGGCTGCTCACGTGCTTCCCGGTGCTCTCGCTCTACGCGTTTTGGAGCCCGAAGAAGAAGAGCCCGGAGAAGCCGCTCGCGCTTAAGCGCGACATGGTCCTCGCGACATCCTGCGCCGCGACGCCGCGTGCGCACCCAGCGGAGCTCGCGGTGGACGGCAGCGAGAGCACGTTCTGGCTCTCGCAGCAGCGACCGGGCACGGTACACTTTGTGGTCTGCCACCCGGACGTGGGGCGCACGTCGTCGATCCAGATACGGTGGCACCTCAAGTGCTTCCCGCAAACCGTCGCTATCGAATACCGTGTACCAGGGAGCGACAGGTTTGTGCAGGTGGTGGAAGAGAGAGCCACGGCTGTACAGCCGCCAGAGTACTTCGCAGTTCGACTCCCGGACCATTGCAAGGAACTGCGAATCGCCATGACCGGCATCCCACCGGCCAATCGCAACGGAACGTACGCGATCGAGCACCTCCAGCTGAATGTTCCGTGCCTGAACTCGTTGTTTGTGGAGCCAAAGTCTGCACTAAGCGACGTCGCTAACTGGCTGCTCGGAGCGATCAGCCACCGCGACGAAGCTATCGTGGTCGAGGCGATCGGTGCGCTGAAGGCGTGGGCTCTCTCGACCGCGTCACTGGGCACGACGCTGCTGTTTGTGAAGATGCTGCTCGACTTTGAGAAGCTGTGCTCGTTTGCTGATGCGCCAGGGATGAAGGCGTTCGCGATCGAGCAAGGGTTCGTGCTATACGAAGGGATCAAGGCGTACAAGCGCGACGAAGCCGAGAAGCTACTGCGTGGCGACGTAAAGGCGAAGAATAGCGAGTCGAGAAAGATCCGCGCGCTCTTCGAGCCGTCTGTCTGCTCCGCTGGCGTGACGATCGAGGAAGGTGGGGTCACTGTTCGCACTCGAGAGACGAGCTACCAGTACGCGGCAGTGAACATTGGGATCACCACTGGCAAGGCGTCATGGAGGTTCCGCCTCGACAACGACACGGTGGATGACGAGATGACGTGCTTTGGCGCAGCGATCCTGCCGGTCACTGTGAGCGGCTACGATTCGTCTCCGAACCTCTGGATGTTACGTGGCTACAACGGGAACTTGTATGCGCGCGGCCACAAGCTGAGCAGATCGATTGGGAAAGTGCATCCTGGCGACATCGTCCAGATTGACGTGGATATGGCGGAGGGCACGCTGGCGTACAAGATCAACGAGACCGAGTACGGAGTCGTCTTCACCGATCTGGCCGGGCACGAAGTGTATCCTGCAGTCTCGTTTTACGGATCCGGGAAGGTCATCACGCTGCTGAGCGTGCAAAAATGGGATGACGCCGACTCGAACGCGGCTGATATTGACCCGGTGTACTTGACGAACATTAAGGAGTATCATTACTCGGTAGGGTATGGAACCCTTGGAAAAGGGAATCAGCTCGGGTATGCTAGCGATGCCGACGCACGCACACTTCCTCCCGGCGCAGCAGTGGTGAGCAATCCTGTGATTATAAGTGGCGAGACTCGGCAGCGATGTCTGTCGACGCATCCTCCTCCTCGAGGCGACGCGTACGTCATCTACGACCTGTCGGAAGCGTACTGCCGGCTTGTGGGGGCGGTAAGCATCAACGATGACGTCCAGAATGACATTCTGCAGCAGCGAGGAGTTTCCGTGGTGTTCTCGATCGTTGGGGACGGGACCGAGCTGTGGCATTCGAAGTCCATGTCGGAGGTGCGGCAAGTCGAAAAGTTCGACATTTCGGTACGGAACGTGCGGATGCTCGAGCTGAAGGTGACGTGTCCCGGGTCGAACTATTGCGCGCACACGGTTTGGGTCGATCCGTGCCTCTATCCTGTCGAGGAGTGGGTGTGTGAAGAGTGTACGTTTACGAACAAGGGGGCGTTCAAAGTCTGCACGGTCTGTCGAGTCGGTGTTCGTGACGCCAGCGAATCTGCGGTCTCAACCGAGTCAGCAAGCGAAGCGGCGAGCGCTGGAAGCATTGGCACTGCTGCTGGCTCGCTCAGTCTGGAGCACGCGCTCGGGTGCAAGAATCCATTCGTTGATCTCAGTTCGGGTATCATGAATGAGCTGTACGAACTGAGCTCCCTGGCATCGAAGCGTGAGAAGACGAAGAAGGGCGATGAGAGAACATTTCCAGGATCGGAGTCGATCGGCAGCAACAACCAGACGAGCACGACGATCGGGTTCGAAGAACCGTTTTGCCGCCAGCCCTGCGGATCAGTCTTCTCGCTCTTGCTCGCTATGGTGCGGAGATTCCAAGCGACTATGCGCCTTCAGTCACAGGCAACCCAGCGTGGAGGAACAGAAGAAGTGTCCCGTTTTTCTCAAGCTGAACAAATGTGCATCCACACGCTTGGAATCATGGGCGCGAACTTTGAAAGCGTCGGTGCATATGACGTCGGAGATCTGGCGACCGAGATTGGAGTGACGGCGGAGCTCGTGGATGACCTCCGATGCGAGCTCGAGCAGATGGCAAATCTTGGTGACCTCGAAAGCAGCCAACTTCCAACGCGAATCCACATTGCAGCGAGCGAGACGATCATTTCCGGCGTCTCGGTGATTTACAGCTCCTCCAGCGAGAAGCTGCAGCTGCTTCTTCGCCTTCTGCGACGACACGTCACCGAGGCGTTTGTTCCTGGAACTTCGCGGTTTGTGCTCCTGTCCGCGTTGCTGCAGCTACTCGCATCGCCTGGACAGGAGGGGATTATGAATTTGTTTCCATTCCTGGGAGCAAAGTCGCTGGATGATGCAGTTACATGCGAGCGGTCGGCGATGAAAGACGTGCACGAAGTAGTTGAGTTGCTGATCAGTGTTATCCAGCGGTCCAACTGGAGACGAGTGAGGAGCCCGTCGTCCGAGAGCACAGTCGTCACATATCAAGAGGATTGCTGCATTGCCCACGATGCGTTGGCGCTGCTGAAGACGTACCAAGTGTTCATGTTCGCAGAAGCAGTGGGACTGACGAAGAAGAAGCTGACGGACGAGAGCGACCTCGATCACTTGGATGGCTACTCGCCGCAAGCGTTTGAGAGGCGGCGATTACTCGTGCAAGAGGCGACGACCCAATTTGCGTTTCGGCTGCTTCGCGCCGCTCGTGAGCTGACAGAGGCGCTCATTACGGAGCAAGCCGACAACTCGTTTCACCAGTCGCCAGCGGCGTGCTCGCTCCAGGCAAGCCTCCGAACGTTCGAGGTCCCGATTCTGTCGGAGCTGCTGCCGTGGTTCGTGTCGTGTCTGTGTCTACTTCGGCGGCAAACGTGGCTTGCACGGCCGATCTTGCCTGCTCTCTGCCGGCTGCTTGGCAGCTTTGACCAGTACTGCTCCGAGCTCGAGATAGTGAAGAAGTCGAACATCCGACTCGAGAAGCTGGAGTTGCACCAGAAGGCGCGCATGATCGAATCCCAGGAAATGGAGCGCATGCTCGCGGTGGACAAATCGCTCACGGTAAGCCACCAAGCATCAAAGCAGATGTACAACGTGTTCAAGCAGCTCTACACTGGCGACAAGGACCACTTTGAGGGGCAGATCGGGTTCCAATTTGAGGCGACAAGCACGTTTGCAGTTGTTGCTCTGGGACGATCCGTGAACCCGTCGAAGAATAATGGGCGACTCATTCGCCAACACACCGTGCGCCTATGGGAAGAGTCCTCGCAGCTCCTCCTTGCCCAGGTTACTGTGTCCGGAACGTCGAAAAAGGACTCGATGGGATACGTGCTAGAACTACTGCCGACACCAGTGAAGCTCACACAAGGAAAGTTGTACAGGCTGACCACACAGGAGTTTGCGAACGGCGGCGACCCATGGTACAAGAAAGAGAACCTCCCGGATGAAGAGTACGACAGCTCGTACATAAAGATCTTGCGGGATTGCTACGCCTCAGGCTCAACAGGGTTCCCGAACTCACAGAACCTAACCGGAGCAGCGTATGGCGTACCTACGTTCCTGGTGGAGGGTGAGAGCCCGGTCGCGTCACTTCCGCGGTTCGTAGCGCCGTTCGGCAGTCTCTCGCTCAAGTTCAATGTGAAACGGAAGCTCCCGTCCGTCAACGTGAGCCACTCAGGTACATCGGTGCAGGGAGTCGGAGGCAGCACGACATGGCGCAGTTGCTTTCTTCAAGCCGCGTTCGTACAAGGGGTGCACTCAGTGGACTTCATCATCAAAAGCACACGTGCCGGCGGAACAATCTCTGGTCACGTTTGCGTGGGCGTTGATTGGAGTATGTGCGCTAGCACGCAGCCGTGGGCTCAGGTGAGCACGATTCACGAAGCATTTCTTGGCGAGACAGTGAGCAGCATTGGGTGGATGCCGGCGATTGGCGCGCTTTGGGTCAAAGGGAAGCGGGTACCGTACGGGAAGCGCGTGGTGCTTGTGTCAGGAGACATCTTGACGCTCATAGTGGACTACGATCTCCACATGCTCTCGTTCGCTCACAATGGCCAATCGATGGGCATCGCGGTGGGCTTGGCAGAGCTTCTGCCTGCATCTTCGACGCTACCTCGACTCCCTGACGCGTTGACGCCTGGTGTCTCGATCTACGGGTCTCAGGATGTTGTGCAGATTCAGCCATCAGGTGTTGCCAAGTCGACCCTCCGGATTCACTGGCTTGCGGACTTGCACAATGCAATGACGTCGCTCGCCGGGCGGATTGCGGGCATGTTGATCGCCGGCCACCCTGTCGATGGTATTGAGGAGGAGCTGCTTCCGTGGCTCCAGTCGCCGCTTCTGAGCGGAGGCATTCTCGGTGGCGTGGCTGGCTCGCCGTCCGATGGGAATCTCAACCAGACGAGCTGGCAGCGTGCGCTTGATGCTGAGTACGTGAAGCATCCGTCGCAGCCCCAATTCAGCAGATTGCTACCGACAGACCATGATTCTGCTTCGGGGGTTCCGTTGAAGCGCGCCGCCGGATCCAACCTGGCGTCTTCCTACGAAGACCACACGATTCGGCAGAGCAAGTTCTATGAGAGTCTGTCGCACGACATGTCAGAGTGCGGACCAGCGCGAATCATTTTGAGCTGGCTCGACAAGCACTCGCCTGATCGGTCGTTCTTGAGTCGCCTGGGTCGATTCCCGAACTGCGAGCGCCTTATGTGTGCGGCGTTGCTCAAGCACGCACCTCTCCACTTACTCCATGAAGCTCAAGTCATCGTCTCCGGTACAGACCCTGTTCGCTCGGACGGCAGTGGCGACACACCAGATCATCCGGAGCTGGACCCGTCGGAAGATCTATTGCTCGTCTGGAAGCGCGTTGTGGCGCTTCGTCACTGGTTGATCAGGACCAGGCAGGAGTATCGCGCGAGATCCACGAACGAGGGCGAAACAGACAAAAACAGCGCAGCAGAGGACGAGGATGAATCCCTGCTTGGAAGTGACAGAGACGAGATGAGCTTTGAGAAGAGGTTGGCGATGCCCAAGTTGTTCGACGACTTTCTGGAGCAAGTGTGCCAGCGCGCGGAGTTTCTGTGCATGCTTGACTCGCCATCCGAGGAGCGAGACAAGCTGGGGGTTGACTCTCAAGTTGCGCTCAGCAACCTCGCCGAGAAGTGGAGTTCCCAGAAGACTCCACCTTCGCTGCAGCCGATGCTCGAACGGTGGAAAAGCTTGGGCGAAGCTGACAGCTCAAAGTGGTCGGGAATCGTCGACGTGTTGCGAGCGCAGGATCGGTGGAGGACACGTCGAGCGTCAATCGCTGGACCAAATGCATCGGTGAGCAGCGACGCGATTGCGAGTGGAGCAGTTGGCTTGAACGGCGTCGACGAGCAGGACGATAGAGAAGCTCTGAAGCGACGCTACCGCTACAAAAACTTGTTCTCGGCAACGATGAAGGCATGCGATCTGTACATTCGCAACGGCGTCGGCGCTCCGCCGGAGGTGCTTCGGATGCTTCTGGAGCGGCGTCAAAAGCGCTCCGACGCCCGTTTGTTTGGACTTCAAGCGATGAAGTGTATCCTGAGTATCGTCTCGTTCGACACTGCGCGTCACAATGCGATCATCTTCTTGCGTCCAGCGCTGCGAGGGTTCACCGACGATGAGAAAGAGTCTCGGGAAGGGAATGACGGGCAGGTTGTGACGGAGACATTCCGCGCGACAGTTCGCCATCACTACTTGAAAGGGCTCGAGGGATGCAATCGACCCACGATCGAGAGAGTCCGGCAAGCGTTCTGGGACCTCTATTCGCTCCTGGCGCAACTGCTGAACGCGAGCTCTGGGGGTTGCTCGCCGGACTCGCAGTTGAAGCACGCGATCCTGTGTGCGTGGAGTCTGGACTTCGAGCCCCGCGACCATCCGTTCTTGCTCAAGAGCGGCATTCTCTCGACGGTGCACGACTTGTTCTCGATCGAGTCGCGTCGACGAGATTCTGCAACCGATCTCGCAGGAATGAACATGACCGCGAAGGCTTACTTTGGCAGTTCTGCAGCGCACGAGAAGCCACTGCAGTACACAACGATCAACTGGCAGCCACTGTCGGAAGAGTTCGTGCAGCAGAGCGTGCTTCACACGGGAGGCGTGACAAAGCGCGATATCTTGCGGCTGCTGCTGCGCGCACCATCGTACTCGTGCTCGAAGGCGTGGTGGGCGGAGAGTGGGCTCGGCTCGATATTCGGTGAGGAAGGTCTGACATCCGCAGCGATCGCGCGGCACACCGCATCGTCGATGTCGCTCCTGTACGCAGAGATGCTCAAGAGCCTGCAAACGAAGCTGTCGTGGTGCTACCCGCACTTGCTCGGCCGCAAGGTGTTGCATTTCGGCTTGAACAGTTCCTCGCACGGCTCGTCTTCGGCAGGACAGACCGCGAAGCCAAGTGACACTAGTTTCGTCGAGATGCCAGCGCTGGGTGAGGTCCAAGACTTCAGCATCGAGATGTGGGTGTACCCTGTCGAGTTTAGTGGCTACCGGTCGCTGCGAAGCGACAACGGGTTCCAAGAAGGGAGCGTGTACGTGGAGTTTGCTGATCAGTACTTGCAGGTCAGCATTGCCGGGAACTTTCCGCGCGAGCAAGTCTTTGAGTCCTATCGGTTCCGCACGCACGAGTGGGCGCACATTGGGGTGTCGTACGCTGCACAAACGAAGCGACTCGTGTTGTGTGTTAACGGGACGAAAGTGGACGAACGACAGTATGTGCGCGTTTGCAGGTCGATTCACTTCCGCGCTGGCAGAATTGGCTGCTGGTTGAGTCAAGTCGACGCGCATGGCGTCGCACCATCGAGTGCCTCGACGCAGCGCAAGTACAAAGGATCCGTTGCCGAAATCCGAGTGTGGAGCGTGGCGAGATCTGTCGAGCAAATCCGGCGAGACTTTCAACGAAGCATTCCATTCGACGTGGCGGATACGGGTTGCGTGAACGCGCGAAGCGCAAGCAGCCAGCGAAGCAACCTGCTCGCGCTCTGGCATTTGAATGAAGGCGAGGGGTTGTGCGGCTTCGACAGCGCGCCGCTTGGTGGGAGAGGTGCGAGCACATCCACGGAAGACGCCGAGTATTCTGGCAAAACCGTAAACATTTCGTCGTGCCACTGGGTGCCGATGAACCTCCCAGTGGTGACAAACGCGGTGGTTGATTCGATTGGAGAGTCCAAGTGGATGCGCGTTCTGAGTGGCATCGCCGCTTTTCAGCGCACGTTGCGATCCGTCTTCCGAGAGCAGTATCGGTCAGCAGTCACGTCGTCACGGCTTGTTTGTCAGTACGAAGAGCTCCAGTCGACTCGTCATTGGGAGTATACGTCTGAGGATGACCCCGAAGACGAAGAGAACGACTTCGACGACAGTGCCTTCCAGCTTGCAAGCTCTGATAGCAATTTGTTCGATGCGCTGGATCCAAATTCGAGGCAACTGGTGAAAGAGTGGAGTGTCTCGACAGACCAGCAGATCTTGCTGAGGAAGCAGACGAGAAAGTGTGCTTGGGTTGTCTTTCGGTTCCTCGCGACGATCGGTGTTGGCGGAGTGCACGAGCGGCGGGAGCACGAGGCGAGATCGGTGGCTGCGGTCGCGAAAATGAAGCGCAAGCAAAAGCTCCAGAAAGGCGAGGCAATCACAGAGATTGGGTCGCCGATGCACCAGCGGTTCGTCGCAAGCCAAGGCAAGAGCGACGCTGCAAGAGCCGCTGCTGGACTGAGCTTTGAAGAGGACGACCAGCACGCCCGAACAATTGAGGCTGCGAGCGACGCAGCAACGAGCGCCGCGACGAACAGAGAGCTGGAGGAGCCGGTGCTTCAGACGCTGTGGTTCTCGCAGGAGTTCCATCGCAAAGTGTTCGAGGTCATCGAGAAAGAGCTCGTGCTTGGCACTACGCTGATCCAGGACGCGGAAGGGCTGACGCGAGCGCAGAGAATGCTGCGATCCATTTCAACGCCTGTGAAGCAGAAAGGAGCGGCTCTGCGCATACACGCCAGCGGAGTGGAGGGCATGAAAGTCGGCCATACGCGAGTTCGGCCACGTCTTCCGAGCGAGATGTCCGCTTTCGGCGAGCTCACAGAGACGCTTGAGGTGGAGATGTTTATGTTCGGGCTGCTCTCGTTCATGCTCGCCCTAAGCGGAAGCTCGTCAGCGCTGTCGCGTCTGGCAAAAAGCAAGACTCTGCGGGAGCTGCTCGAGTTGCTTCGCACAGCTTCCCCGCGCTCGCAGCGCGTCGTCAAGCTGCTGCTACGCCGTGTGTGTTGCAGCGGGATCGTCACGCCTGCGCATGTGAGCTCTCTGCTCGGATCTGAGTCGATTTTCGTCGACCTGCTGCTCGACCAGGTTGCCGAGTCTGTGTGCAGCACTGCCGCACCACTGTCGACTCCATCAGTGGCGTTTTCGTCGTCCAGCACAGCCGGGGATCCGAGCAGTGCCGCGCTGATCTCCGAGTCGCTCGCAAACCCAGTAGGATTCCGGTCAGGGCAAATCTACTTGGGTCTAGCCTCCGAGAGCGTGGCGCTGTTGCGATTGCTGCTGAAGGAGAAGAGCTGGCAGGCTCGGGTCGCCGAGCTGCTGTGCTCCGCGATTCGAAACGTCGCTCCAGTTTTGATGCGACGAAAATCGGATTTGCCGTTTGGGAAAAGCGCCGAGCCGTCAGATATTCGAGTGAGAGCCGCGATCGTCCGCGCCGTAGGCGCCTTGTGCGTGCTAGGGTCGCATTCAGACTGCCTTCGTATTGGCGGCCAAGTCGAGGTGACGGCGAAGGACTCTCGATCGGATCAAACGAACCTCGACTTCGGGTTCAACTTTTCTAGGAACAGTGGGGGCGGACCAGCGCCAGCGACATTGATCGAGGTGAACTCGCGCGCGTCGACGGTCCGCGTCGTGTTTGACCCGTCCTCCGAGGAGTTTGACCCGGGACACAACGTCCAGGAGGTGCAGCTTTCATCGGTGTCACCTGTCGAAGAGATCCGTCTTGCGTCCGACGTGATCCCGCTCACGGTTGACATGATGCCGGTCATCTTGAAGCTGTCATCCCTGGAAGAGTCAAGTGTGATGTCCAGCTTCGACGATCTCTGGCGCATGCAAGTGCGCTCTCGAGCGCTGCTCGCGCTGGAAGCAATCCTGCGCCACTCGATTCACATGGTGCAAGATGTCACGTCCAGACACATCACAACGAGTCTACTCAATAGCGCGCTGACGCCGATACGCCTCAACACGTTCGTGAGCTTGCCGTTTCTGCAAGAGCGAGGTCGAATGATCCTCTGTCGACTGATCGAGTCGTCGACGCCGCTGGGAAGCGCCATGTTCCGCGGTTTGGGAGATCCAAAAGTCCAAACAATCCCAACGGACGCTGGATTGAACCCCGAAGGCGCTGGCGGTGCGAGCGGTGCAACGAATAACGACCCGGAGGAGGAAGAGACAGAGGAGTATCGTGTCCGTCGAGGGTTTGCGTCGACGCTCGCTGCGATGGGATTCGAGTTTGACCTGTGCATGGCTGCGCTAGAGCATTCGCGGAACGACCCGAATCTCGCTGTGGAGTGGCTCATGGGCGTCGGCGCGGCCGCATACCAAGAGCGCCAGCAGGCTCAACGACTCGCTGCTGCGAGCGCTGTGTCACGCCAGAAAGCGGCATCAAACCGAGAAGGACGCGCGCAGACGCGGGAGGAAAAAGCCCAGGAGCTGGAGGGCATCTCGGGTATGCCGTATCGCCTGGCGCTGTGTGCGCTGGATCTTTCGAACGGCGACCCAAATCGCGCGATGGAGTGGCTCATGGAGCACGGTTCCCGGTACGCGGACAAGCCAGAAAGTGTGATGCTGCTGGACGATGCTTTTGTCACGGAGAAGGCGCTCGCTCTGGATGACCGCGCGGCCCTGGAAGGCGTGGATCAGCCGGATCCGCTCGTAACCCTGACGAGCACGTCGTCAGATGCTGCGGGCGCTTCAGGTGGTGGTGGCTCTACTACTAGGACCGCTCCTGAGCTGTCGCGTGAAGGCTGTGATCACTCGGACATCATGGCGGTGACGTTGGCTCCGATCCTAGCACCGACCGCTGCGCAGAAACCCCCGCAGAAAAAAGCAATTGGGGGCAAGCGAGACTGGAGCAGTCCTGGATTCGCGCCGCTTGACCCAGACTACCTCACACCTCACGTATTGCTGAGTGTGAGCAGCGAAATTGGTCCGCTACAGAGTCTATCGACGAGCGGACGGACAGGGATCTACCGCCGCTTCAACCAGGACCAAGGCGTGCTCATCACGTTCTTGAACACCGAGACAGGCGCGTACGAAGACGAATGGCATCATCCGCAGGACGTGCGCCGAATCACTCGCATCTACGACGAAGAAGTGCGTGATGTCGGCAGCATTCATCGCGTTGCACTGCGAACCGAAAACGCACTGGCGACCCACTACGCGCGAAGGGCCATCACAGCGCTTCTGGACGGAGAAGTGGTGCAACGGAAACACGCGAATACAGCGCGTCGTAGTGACCTGATGGACGAGCAGGCCACGATGCCCACACTGTCGGACACGATTTTAAGCGCTGTTGGAGGCCCTCGCCAGTTCGTGAACTTGCTGAAACTGGTCGCCGCATCGGAAATGGTATTCTCGCGTAGTATGGAGGCGTCATTGGTGAACACGTCTGCTGAACTGAAGCAGTGCCGACGGGTAACAAGCGTTGGTGGAGATTTACAGCGCACATCGAGCGGATGCCATGAAGAGAGCTGGTCGATGCTCGAGAGCATCCAGCAGATCGCTTTGAAAGTGCTCAACGAAGAAGCTCGCTGCGGGAAGGTCCAGGACGCCGATCGGCTGTGGAGTCAGGAGCAGAAAACGTCGAGTCTTGCAGTCGAGAGCGAAGGTGGTGATGTATCGTCAACAACTAGTGTGCACACCGCAACGTCGCCATCGGTTGCCGCAGCAGACACAGTGACGGAAAGCGTGTCTGAAGACATGGATGATGAGCTGCGTCTTGCTATCGCGCTGTCGGTTCAAGAACCTGACACAGTTCTCCCTGTGCGTCCAGTATCTGCGCTTCAGCTATCGCGTGATGCTGATGAAACTAAGGAAGACGATGAGGAGCTTGATGCCATGGCTGGGCTTTCTCAGCCCAACAACACACGGGTGCCTCGCGTACGACAGCCATCGTACGCGGAAGCCCAGGACGTTGCGAGCACGTACCTGAGCGGCAGCGTGGATGACCACGATGGACTGCTCTCGAGTGTGCTCGTCAAGGAGTGCGTTAGCCACTTCGTCGAGTCCACCCGCGTGGCCGGTGAAGGTCTGACGCTCGAGAACGGCGTTCCGAGCCCGCACTTGGCCGTGCAAGAGTTTCAGTCACTGCATCCATACTTTGGTCGGTACGAGTACACCCAGGCGGTGGAAGTGGACCGGTCGTTCCGGAGCATGCGCGTGGTGTTCGACCACCGCTGCAAGCTCGGCGCAAAAACCAAGCTCTCGTTTTACTCCGACTCGGAGTGCGAGAATCGCGTGCTGCTCGTGGACGCGAGTACGACGTCCGGCGGCAAGCCGATTCCCGACCTGGTCGTGCACTCGCACCAGCTCTGGTTCCAGTTCGTGGCAGGCGAGGACGATCCAACGAAGAACCACGGCTACGGTTTCCGAATCCAGGTCCAGCCAATGCCGAGCATCTGTTGGTCGAAGGAAGAGGAGGTGCTGGCGAACCCTTCGCTCGAGTGGGCGTGCTGGATCCTCGAGTTCCTGCTGAACGACGCGACCGAGTTAGTGGCTCGCGGCGCGGTGCACAACCGCAAAGTCTACGGCGCGCTCGTGCGGTACCTGCGCTCACCTGGCGCGCCGTTCAAGGGCCGCGTGGTGCGTCTGCTGCTGCAGCTGCTGCATCAGCCGGAGCTCTTCCCCGCGTCCGAGGTCCCGGATATGGAGACGCTGGAGTCGATCGGCAAGCTCGCGCTCAGGCGAGCGAAGGTTGAGAAGGACACGGGAAAGCCGTTCATCTCGGCGCAGCTGCTGCAGCTCGTCGAACTCGCGATGATGACGTCGTCTGCTGCGCGCGTGTTCGAGCGAACGCTTGCTGGCGAGCGTGTAAGCGATGTCCGACGCGCGATCTCGGAGCCGCTGGCGTTTCCTGTGTCCGTGGACCAGCGCGACGTCTCAGCGGTGCTGAACGACGTGACCGAGTTGACCAAGTTCTTGCTGGGCGAGAGCCGGACCTTGTCACAGCACATCTTGGTCGCGATTTGGCTCGACACGCACGGCGCGACCGGTGTCATCGAGAGCGCGCACCCGTACACACCGCAGTCGAAGCAGTCGGGGACGTTCAACTTTGCGGGGGCGCAGTCGCTGCTCGTGACGTTCGATTCTCGTTGTGCGACCGCGCCCGACTCAGCGGTGCTGGAGCTGAGTAGTAGCTGCAGTAGCAGCTCGAGTGCAGCTGCTGGCGGGCTGGACGCTGCTACACGCGTTGGGGCTCGGAAACGGTACAGCGGCTCGACGAACTGGCCGGCCGGAGCTGTCGAGTTCGCCGGCGATGTTCTGCAGTACGCCTTCAGCAGCGACGCGAATGCAGACGGGCTCTTCGGCATCAGTCTATCGGTGATGGCAGTGGGGATGCCGAAGGAGAAGCAGCTCGCGCGCGCGTCAGCGGCGGACATCGAGGCTCTGCTGGACAAGCTGCTGGCGTCTCAGCCTCTGCGTGACGGAGCGGGCCGAGAAGGGACCGAGGCATTGACTGCTGTGTGGTCGACTGCGATGGACTCACAGCTCGTGGACTGGGTGAACACGAGCATCGAGACGGCGGCGTCCACGACGCACGGGTCAGTGGATCTGCGGCCGTCAGATGTGCGACTGCACCACACGCTCGACGGGCTGCGGTGCTCACTGCTGCTTGACCTGCCGCGCGAAGATGTGCAGCTGCGCTTCTCGCTTCTCAAGTACTTCAATCAGAGCCTGAAAGAGTGTCTCCCGCTGTTGGATCTCCGCGACACGACATCATCCTGGACAGTCGCCCACCGCTTGCGGCGACTGAGCCACTGCGTGTTCTTCGACATCAAGAGCGCGCTCGTGGACGCCGCGATCGAGGCGACGAACATCCTAGGCGACACGGCAAACAGTGCCAACACGGCCCGTATCACGCTCGACCGTCTCCAGGCGCTCGAGTCACGAGACGACCGCGAAGTCGAGCCGTCGGTGTCTGAGTGCTTCTTTGCGCAGGCGTTCCGGCAGCTGCACAGCGTGGACCCGAGCCAGTTCCGGCGCAAGATCGACAGTAAGGGACGGCTCTTCAGCGTCAAGTTCCGCGGCGAGGAAGGAGTGGACTGGGGTGGTGTGTACCGCGAGGGCGCCAACTCAATGGTCGACGACCTCTTCTCGGCGCACTTCAGCCTCTTCGTGCTCTGCCCGAACGGCCAGCACGATACAGGGTTGAACCGCGGGATGTATCTGCCAAACCCCAAGTGCACGTCGCCTGTGGCGATCCAGATGTACGAGTTCGTGGGCAAGCTGCTCGGCATCTCGCTTCGCACGCATGGTGACTTCCCGTTTGCGTTCCCGTCACTCGTGTGGAAGCAGCTGATCCACCAGCCGCTCGAGCAGAGTGACCTCGAGGGCACGGACGCCATGCTCGTGCAGATGCTCGACGGCATCCGCAACTGCGAGCGCGACGGGATCCTCACGGCCGAGGAGTTTGACGCGGCCTTCGAGGGTCTCGACCTCAAGTTCACGGCGTTCGACTGCAACGGCCAGGAGACGGAGCTCGTAGACGGCGGCCGCGCGCTGCGGGTGACGTTCGAGAACCGCCTTGAGTACTGCCGCCTCGCAGAGCAGTACCGTTTGTACGAGAGCGTACTGCAGGTGGCAGCGATGGCGCGCGGGCTCGCGACCGTGTTTCCGCTGCGCGCGCTGACGCTGCTGACCTGGCAGGAGATGGAGATCCTCACGTGCGGCTCACCCAAGATCGACATCGCGCTCTGGAAACAGCACACGCGCTACGATGGCTACAGCGAGAGCGATGAGCCCGTGCGGCTTTTCTGGGCCGCGATGGAGGCGTTCTCGGACGAGCAGCGCTCCGACTTCGTGCGGTTCGCGTGGGGGCGCAGCCGCCTGCCGCGCGGCAAGTGGCCGCAGCCATTCAAGCTCACGAAGAAGGGCGGTCGCGACAGCACGCTGAGCCTCCCGGTCGCACACACATGCTTCTTCTCGGTCGAGCTGCCGCCGTACACAACGATGGAGCAGATGCACAGCATGCTACTCGCGACCATCAACTTTGGACTCGGCGGCATCCTCATGGCGTGAGCGAGCGCTGCGTGTGTCTCGGTGTCGAACACGCAAGAGAGAGAGAGAGAGAGAGAGAGAGAGAGAGAGGCTACTGTATGAAATTAGCTAGGATGGCAACGAAGTGCACGTGTATGTATGAACAGCAGCTTACTCCCGCTTAGCCCTCCTACTCCTGCTGTTGCCACCGCCGCCACTTGCTCCTCCTCTTACAGACGACAACCCTGCTGCTGCTGCTCCTGCCTCGGAGCCTCTGCGTCTCCGTGCGTAGCAACGCCGGCAGAAGTGGAGAAGCTTATCCCCGAAGCAGTAGCGCAGCATGCTGACGCCGTGCAGGAAGGCGAGCACGACGCTCGTGAGGATGGCGACGCGCAAAAGCCTGCTCGTTCCCCAAAGGCGCGCCATGCGGAGCACGACACTGCAGTGCGAGAAGTTGGCAGCGAGCACGCTTGTCATGTCGCTCGAGGAGGCGCGGAAGTCGTCCGGCTCGAGGCGCGCGAGCATCGCGTGCATCGCCTCGCAGCTCGCGCTCTCATTGCCCGCGTGGTGCACAAGTAGCGCCGAGAGCTCGAGGTACGCCGGCACGAAGCCCGGCGCCCACTGCACGGCGCGGCGCAGGCAGTTGACGCCTCGCACCACGTCACCGCTACCTGCGAGCGCGAGCCGTGCCAGCGTCACCCAGCCCTCGGCGAGACTCCTGCGCGCTGCTGCATCTGTGCGCCGCCGCAGCTGCCCCCAGTGCCGCAGTGAGAACGTCGGTGCCCATGTCGCCTCGACGACGTCCTCCTCTTCCTTAGCGGCTGCAGACTGCAGCAACTCGCGCTCTTCCTGGAGCAGCAACTCGAGGTGGTCGCGCTGGAGCTCGGCAAAGTCGTCGGCTGTCGCAGACGCGCTCGCGAACTCGTCCACGTAGTGCTGGCGGCGCTGCGCTGTCAGCCACGTAGTGTTGGCGCCTCGCGCTGCGACGGCAGCCAGTGCGTCCACGTCGCTCGCGAACGCCGCCGCGCGCACAGCAGTCCCCAAGCGCGCTGCCTGCCGCTCTTTCTCCTCTCTCTCCGCCTGCTGGCGCTCGTCCGTCTGCTGCTCAGCGTGCGTTTCGATCGGTAACGAGACGCCGTGCTGCACGACGAGCCGCGGCGCTGCGCGCGCGCTCGAGACGATGACAAACCCGCCGCTATCGGCGTCGAGGCGCTCGATGCGCACGTCAGAAGCCTCGAGGCGTGTCTGTCGCTGGCGGTCGCCCACGTGGTCATGCAGCATGGCGAGCGCCGCGGCGCACGGCGGCGTCTGCACGCGCACGTTGCACGCAGCGTTGAAATAGACGACGGCGTCGCTGTCAGGCAGCAGCTGCAGCTGCCAGCTCTCCGAGGCACCGAGGCGGCCGGTGGCGCAGCGCACTGTGAGGGTGTCGGAGGCGATTGGGAGCCGCCGCCCGTCGGTCGGGAACACGAGCCGCCCACCGCGCTGCGCGTTCACGCGGTAGTGCTCTTCGCTCAGGTGCACGACCGGCGCGGCGGCGGCGGCGGCGGCGAGCGCCAAGAGCGCCAGGAGCTGCAGCGCCAGCAGAGGTCGCATCACCGACCGGAAGATTCGACTTGCGAAACTGATTTTGGCTCACATATGTCGAAAGGATCTCCTACATCAATCCAAGGTACACTACCATCACTCTTCGCTTTCATACCATTAGCATTACCCTTCAAGTCGACAACTACTAGAAACCTAGCAGCTGACTGAACCCTCGGAAGTGGCCCTCCCAGAGACCGGTCCTTGACTCCCACGGGACTCACTCCCGGAGGAGACAAGTCCAGGTGGAGGCAATTCCCGGCATAAGAGCACGCTCGCTCGCATCGATCTCTCTCACCAGAACCCCACTCGCGCTCGCTCGCTGGGGAGTGACACGGGGGCTTCTTTTGATACGGCTAGTCTCGAGACTGCCGATATCTTCGCA
>JAASFW010000465.1:0-17978 GCA_023334005.1 Globisporangium orthogonon
CAGCACCGTCAGCAGGTTCTTCTCGCACGCGCGCGGCAGATTCCAGAGCGCGTGCGGCTTCGTGGCCACGAGGCAGCTGGTGATCAGCGCGACTGCGTGCGGCAGCGCTGCGACGAGCGCGCGCGCGTCGCTGTCGCTTGCATCGCGGCCTTCGCGCGTGAGAGCGAGCGCCACAGTCACGAGCTCCGGCAGCGGTGCTGCTGCTGCTGCTGGTGGTGCTGCTCGCATTTCTAATGGCACGACCAGCTTGTGACGACTGATTGGGGCTGTTTCGGTGATGTGGCTTGCTTGTGAACCATGCTTTGTATCGAGGTCTGTATTGCTTGAGAGGACAGCGATGTATATTGCGTGATAAATACTAGGTAGATTTTAGCTGGGTATTTACGAACCTCGCAACATTACTTCCAATCACGCATCTTGAAGTTTTGCTAAAACGCTGCTTTTTAGCGATGACCGCCAGAAGTTAGGCATTTCGCTAGTGGAGACCAACAGCACCAAGCATCATGGCCACCGACGTCCCGCCCTTCACGATCGGTGCGTGCGTCGCTCTCCCTCTCTACCTTCCATATCGTCCGCCACATGCGCGCACTGACATCCGCGCTCCGTCGCATCAGACGCGCCCAAGTACGACCAGTCCACGTACTACGGGCGCTGGCGCCAGTTCGTGGAGCTCGTGTCTCCCAGGTGCGTCCATGCGCTGCTATGACTCGGAAGACTCAGAAGAACTTACGGGTGGATTCAATCTAAGCGCGCTGCTGCTGACGACGGACGAGATCCAGCGCGCTACTGACACGCTCGCGCGCTTCCGGAGTGGCGCCATCACGCGCGAAGACGTGAGCGACGAGGAGCTCTGGCGCGCGCGTCGCGGTGCGTGCGCACGCGAGCTGTTGCTTGAGGAGGAGGAAGAAGCGGGGCGCTGACAGTGGTGCTCACTTTCTGTGTGCCTGTATGCGAATGGGAGGTCAGTGTATGAGTCGGCGGTGCACCCGCAGACGGGCGAGACGGTCCCGATCTACTTCCGCCTCTCGGCATTCGTGCCAGTGAACATCCCGATCTGCGCCGGCATGATCCTCGCGCCGCCGACGGTACGATAGCGGCCACTGCTGCGTCGGATAGGTGCGGTTGTGTGTATCTGACTGCTCTGTGATGCGTGTGTGTTGGCCCTTGCTCTTCTGCAGCTCGTCAACACGGTCTTCTGGCAGTGGATCAACCAGAGCTACAATGCGGGCTTCAACTACGCAAACCGGAACGCCAGTAGTGAGCAGGACAACTCGACCATTCTGAGTACGTCCTGTGTGCTCTTGGGATCGTTGTATGAGTTGAATGCTCACATACGGTATATGGCACGCAGAGTCGTATGCGACGGCGTCGATTGTGTCGTGCGTGACGGCGGTCGGTCTTGGCCGCGTGGTGGAGACTGCCAAGGCGCTCTCTCCTGGCGTGCGCTCGGCTCTCCGCAAGGTAATGCAATGAGCTAGCTATCCACCGCCCTCCTGCTTCATTGTCAGACCGCGAGGCGCTGGTTCTCATCATGTGCTGGGAATGCGGCGCAGACGGTGCCGTTCGTTGCGGTTGCGAGCGCCGGCGCGTTCAACGCCGTCTCGATGCGCTTCAACGAGTTCACGTGCGTATCACATGCGCGTGCTTGTTTAGCGATAAACAAAGAGTAGTCGGGAGTGGATACGGTGCTGATACTGGCGGGCAACAGGGAGGGCATCGATATCATCGACGATGACGGCGAAGTGCGCGGGCGATCTGTCGCTGCTGGTCGCCAGTCGCTCACGCAGGTGGCGCTCACGCGCGTGGCGTTGCCCATGCCCAGTACGGTTATCTTGTGCTGTTGCGACGCACCGCACCGCTCGGTTCAAACTTAATTGACGGGTCTGTTTGTTTCTTTGTCCTTCAGTTCTGCTGCTGCCGCCGTACCTGTACGAGGGGCTGAACAAGGCGAAGCTCATGCCGAAGGCCAAGTATCCTCGTCTCGCAACGGAGCTCGGTGCGCTCTAGCCACTGCTGTCATTTTAGCAGGAGATACACACCGAACTGACACATCTACTGCTACTGTTGCTTGGTGCTTCTTGTGCAGTCGTGCTGACGCTGTGCCTCTGGGGCGCGCTGCCGGCAGCCGTCGCGCTCTTCCCGCAGAACGGCTCCATCGCGGCCGACGATGTGGAGGAGCACTTCCGCAACCTCACCGACAAGCGCGGCGAGCGCGTGACCAAGTTCACGTACAACAAGGGCATCTAAAGCGCCCGAGCTGCCTGCTGCTCGATTAGTAGTCGGTCATGGATCGTGGCGTTCCTCAAACAAACATTTTCGCTCCTTCTGCTGCTTGCGAGTTCCGATCTTCTTACTCCAGCACAGAGAGGTAGGTGAAGACCGCAGCCAAGTACGGTTTTCTGTTGTCCGCCAGCGTCGGCAGATGCAACGCGCCTGGATACTGCTGGTGCAGCCACTGCACGATCTCCATGTTGTTGAGGAAGTCGTCGGCCATGTAGATCGCGTTCTCGCTGATGCCTTCCGAGCGGTTCTCGTGCAAGAAGAGCAGCACCTCAAAGTGGCCGCGCGTCGCTGCGAAGTGCATCGCGAGCTGCGAGCATCCCGTGCTATTGTGTGCGTGGAGCCACTGAACGATGCCGAGGCGACCTTGAGCTGCCGCATGGTTCATCGCGTCGACCGTACACCCTTCGGTGCGGTGCTCGTGGAGGAACCTGACAACATCGAGATGACCCGCAGACGCAGCTGCGTCCATCGCTCTCGTCGTGCATCCTTCCGTGCGGTTCGCATTCAGCCACTGGACGATCTCAAGATGCCCTCCGGCGGCAGCTGCGTCCATCGCCTTGACGCTGCATCCTTCCGTCCGATTCGCATGCAGCCACTGGACGACGTGAAGCTGACCGTTCCTCGCAGCATCGTCCATCGCAAAGAGCGTGCAGCCTTCACTTCGGTTCTCGTGCAGCCATATGACAACATCGAGGTGGCCGTTCCACGCGGCGTAGTCCATCGCAAAATCGCTGCAGCCTTCGCTCCGGTTCTCGTGCAGCCACTTGACGACCTCGAGGTGGCCCTTTCCAGCAGCGAGATTCATTGGAGCAACCGTGTACTTCCCTAGTTCGTTCTCATGCAGCCACTGCACCAGCTCCAAGTTTCCGAGACGGGCTGCGCTGTTCATCGCTGCCGGTGACTTCTCCTCCGGGAACGTCTCGTGGAGCCACTTGATGACATGCAGATGGCCACCCTCCGCTGCAGACTCGATCGGAAGACCGAGTCTGGACGTGAGCTCGAGCAACGCCGCCTTGGCGCAGAGCCACTGCAGCATCTTGAGGTCGCCTCGATGGGCCGCGAAGTTCATCCCGTCGCCCAGCTCTCTCTCAAAGCGTCTAGACTCCTCTCCGTCTCGAGGAAGCGCGAGCAGCCACTTGGCCACCTCGTGATGTCCGTCTCGAATCGCACCCACGCTGAGCTGCGAGACGTCCGCCAGGACCACGGCCAAGAGTTCTCGGCAGTGCTCGTAAAGCCACTTTGCAGTACCCACATGGCCGCCGCGAATCGCAGACACGAACGCTTCGTCCGTGCAGCCCACGCTCTTCGGGTGCTCATGCAGCCACGAGAGCGTCTCGAGATGGTCGCCCGCCGCCGCCGCGTCCATCACGTGCGGGATCCACGGCGCGGCTTCGTGTCGTTCCACGAGCCACTGCAGCATCGTCAGGTTCCCGAGCCTCGCGGCTTCGACCATCGCCTTATACGGCAGCAGCCCCGCGCAGTTGTCGTGCAGCCACTCGGCCATCGCGAGGTTGCCATGCTGGACAGCAAACACGAGTCCTTGGCTGCACTGGGACGCCCAGAGCTGCGGCGGGTGGGCTCCGCCCAGCGGCAGGCGCGTCACCAGCCGCCACAGCAGAGTCAGTAGGTTCTTTTCACAGGCTCGCGGCACGCTCCAGATCTGCGGCAGTGCGACATCGAGGAAGCTGCTGATTAAGTCCAGAGTGTGAGGCAGACTGCCGCACCTCTGCGCCGCCGCGTTGCTAGCTCGCAGCGCTACACGCACGCTCGTAAGCGGATCGGGCAGTGATCGCGAGGGCATCTGACGGTCTTGAGCGCGAGTTGGCGAATCAGGCTTCGGTCTCAACTGGACCCATCTTCACGGCCTTCGCTTACTCGACACCGACCAATTCGCGGAGTGGTGCACAGTATCGCTTCCTTCATGCAGGCGTGGACAACCGAGAATCTGTTCTCCGAGAGCGGCGCGCTGCTGCCGGCGAGCACCGCGTGTCCGCCGCAGCAGCACACGACCGAGTGCCTGACGCCGACGCCGACGCCGCAGGAGCTGCAAGAGCTGCAGACGCCGTCGCTCGGCGTGTTCTTGGCGGTGCCGCCGGCGTTCTTCTCTGCACTGCCGAGCGCGCGCTCGCGGACCGAGGCGGCGCTGCTATATGAGGTGGCGGCCACGGCGGCAGAGATGGACGTGCTGCTGGAGAGCGTGCGCGAACAGCTGCACGACCGTCGGCGCTTGGGCGAGTGGCTGCGCGGCGCCGCAGTTGCCGAGACGACGCTGCTCGTGGTGCAGCGTACGATGACTAGAGGTCGTGGGGTATGGAGGGTAGGTGACAAGGACACTGAAAGAGTGCTGCTGGGTGGTCGGGACGGCAGAACAAGCGCGCGGGGTGACAGAGCGCAATTTGCGGCTGCTGCTTGAGCGGTTCCAGTCGCGGCTTCAGAAGCTCTCGGACTTGCAGGTTGGTGGGCAGGTATAGAGACAAGTCGATGGCTGAAGCTCAAGCTGCCTTCGCGCGATGCACTTTGGTGTAGTTCCCACTGATCCAGAGTATCGAGAGCTGTGAGGCTTCTGTGCGCGAGCTGGAGGCTCTTGGCGCCACGGAGATGGCGACGCAGCGGCAGAGACTGTACGAGTGATTGGGTTTGCGTAGAGTTGCAGTGCAGTACGTGCGTTGACAAAGATCGATAGGAAGACTGAGTCGTCTGTCGCGAGCTGTATGGTGCAGTGCAGAGGTGCAGACGGCGGTGCTCGAGCGCCTCCAGACGCTGCTGAAAGACGAGACGATTCCGGTCGCGAGCAAACTCGTGACCTGGACACCGCAGGAGCCCGGGAAGACCAGTGTGTGCTGGCCGGCGGCCTCGAGCAACTCGGAAGTGAGGTGTGTGCAGGCACTTAGATTGCGACGGTTGTTTCATGTCGGGTCGAGAACTGACAAGATGATCGTCACCAGCAAGCGCTCAACGATGGACGACGCACGCCTGAGCTCGTCGTCTGGATCCATGCACTCGCCGTTCTTGACGTTGTCGGCGCTGGATGAGCGGCGACTCATGGACGCGGAGGATCCGAACGCAACGCTCACTGATCATCACCAGATCTCGCTGCAAAATGACCGAGACGATGGCGACGAGCGAAGCACTCAAGGCGAATGTGATGCTGTTCAGGCGGACGAAGCAGCGTCGAGTCTGCTGACGCCACCCGAACTTCGGCAGAGCAGCAGCGATGAGATCAATAGGAGCAACACGGAGGTGGCAGGAAGCAAAGGTGTGGATCATCGCAGCGGTCGCCGCGAGAGTAATGCGAGCGACCACGCTCTCTCTGAGTCAGTGTACTAGGTCGTAATACTGCTCTTCAAGTGTTTTGGGACTGTCCCTCCATGCTTGCATTAGTTGGCACTACGGGTCTCGGTCTCTTTGGCTGTCAGACTCTGGTTGTTATTGTTGCTGTTGTCGTTGTTGCTGTCGTCGTTACGGGCAGACACCTGCGGATGATCTTCATGCGTTGGCGAAGGAGCTCCGTAGTAGTGGCGCTTGCCCTTCTGTGTGTTCAGGTATAGTAGCATGTTCTTGCGAGCCTCTTCCTTCTTGGCGTCTCGGGTCTTCCACAGGTCGCGCTGGTCACAGAAGAACAATGTTGCGATGAGTCGAGAGCGAATGCACGCATTCATGCATGCACGTTTCTCGTGAGCAATAGAGAATCGACACATACGGGAACGCACCTCTTGCGCTTTGCTCGCGTGAAGTACATCGTGTAGGCGTTCCTCGAGCTCCCAGCAATACCGCTGCCACTTCTCCTTCTCGCCTACTTGGCTGCACAAGCACAGGAACCAGCATCCATGTGCAAGAATGCAGCTCAGCATGTGATGCATACCGATGATTTTGTAGTCGAAGCTCTCAGGACGACATACTCCTCGACCAGCGCTCGCATATCGATCACGGCATTCGTGGTTGCGCTGAGATCGTTCTCGGCTTTGGCGAATCTCCGAGAGAGCTCGTCCGCTAACGTGTTGGTGCCGATCAGCGAGCGGACATTCGGTTAGCAGAACCACTAGCCACTGCTCCATCCGGCATCGACACTACCTTTCTCGCTTGCATCTCGACAGCGCGCGTCGGCCAGCTGGATCTCTTTCTCGATTCGAGCGATCGCGGCGTCTTTCTCATCGAGCGCTGCTTTGGTCGTCGCGAATGCTTCGCGCAGGCGGGTGTTTGCTCTCTGTGGTAGGTGAGTTGGTTAGACGCACACCGAATGCTTCACATGTGAAGTTCGGGTATGTGGTCATGTGCAGCGCATAACGCTGCGTAGCTGCTACCACATGCATACACACACGTTCACGCACCGCTTTCTCGTGCACTTCATTCTGTAGCTTGGAACACTCTGCTTGCAGTGCCTGAGAGTCAATTTGTCAATCTTGAGCATTTGACGCAGGGATACGAGCGAGCATGAGCATTTAGCCAGCGTACCTGACTCTCCATCGTGAGCTGCGCGAGCCGCTCGGTGCACATGGCGACCGAGCTTGCGAGTTTCTCGTCCGAACCTGCTCGGCACATGTGTATTACTGGGTAACTATGCATCTCCACACATTCCTTCATATGTTATCCCACCGTACCGAACGAGATCCCAAGTGCTCGCAGGTCACTCAGAAGATCAGAGGCGCCGCTGCGACTCTCATAAAGCGAAAGCAGCAGTTCGGGGCTCCGATCTCGATTCTTGTTTGCTAGAGACTTGAGATTGAGCTTTTCATCGATGTCACTGTGGAAGGCACTCAGCTTGTCCTGAAAAACACATCAACGACGTTTGTTGTCACGGTTTGGCATCATGGCACTTTCAAACGAGAAATTCGTGCGCTTACCTTCAGTCGCAGCCACTCGAGATCGGTTAGCTCACCGTCCTGGTTTTCGTCGAACAAGCTCCAGATCATCTTGGCGCCGACAAGAGTCCAGTCAGGAAGCGAGTTGCGGGACTACAGCCATTCACCGAACAGACTGATTAGCGTATGTGTGAGTCTCACCAGAGTATGCGCAATGCGCAAAGCGCATGCCTCACTTTCTCCTGCTGCTGTGGCGGCGACACAGTGTCCAGCGAGCGAACTGGTAGCCTCTGAACCTCGTCCAGGAGAAACTGTAGACTTGTGTGCTTCTCTTTCTGTGTTGCCCATAAGCGCACATAAAGGCGTCAAATGTGCTCGTAACGTGAACACAGAGCCGAGAGAGAGAGTATGTGCGCACCACTTCTGCCTCCAGTTCTCGAAGGCGAAGCTCTTGGTCGTAGATGGTCTCTTTGAGTGTATCCAGCTCCTGGTATACTGCACGCGTCTCGAGGTAGAACGTCTGCATCCAGCAGCAACTTCAATACTTCGGATTCAACGAAGATAGGTGCCAACAATCTCTCAACGCTGCTGCATCGATCTACAGTTCGTCGACCTCTCGACCAACCTTCATTCCCTGGATGTGGCGGCATCCTTTCTGATGCCCACACGTACAAGAACACATACAAACGCAAAAGCAACCAGGCATGTTCGAACGACAGTCAACCTACTTGTGCGCACGCACACGCGGAGCCACTCTTGCGCCAAGCTTCCCCTCCCCATTACCACTCTGCCTCGCTTACCCAGCAGTATAGGAAAAGCTCCTTCGCGCCGCACTCCGTGCAGCAGTAGCGCGAGAGCTTCTTGATCGTCTCGCTGTTTCCACAGCGTCATCGGCAACACGAATATTGTGAGCGAGAAAACGCACAGGAAAGACGCGAACGCGCGCGCGCACACACACAGGGAGCGCACATACGAGGCAGAGAGCGAGGGTGTCGCGACTGCCATGTCCGTCAACGTCGGTACAAGAGTTGAAACTGAAGTCACTTTCACTCGGTATCCCAAAACGTACTACTCACCCAAGTAAGTCAAACATGTACTCATCACTCGGTATCGGCTGGATCGAACCACACATGACATGATCGACCGATGCTGGCCGAGAAGAACACAATACTGCTGCTACCATCAGAGGAACGGCCCGAAGCTGCAGGTGCCATCCTTTTCTCTCCACCTCGACGTTCTTGCGTCAGGATCACAAGCTCTCTTCGACAGTCCACACAGGCACTGACACGAGTTGTCGCCAACTTAATATGCGAGTACGTGAATGAAAGTATGCTGACGGGCATCTACAGTAATCTTTTGTGGCCGCACAAGCTATCTGCGCTCGCCCGCGCGACTTTGATCCTCGCCGTTGAGGTTGTTCTCAAGACTCTCAATTGCCTTCGTGGTGGGTTCGGAGCCATAATACCCACAAGACAAACTCTTATACTTGGCGAGTATTGCACGCGAGTGTCATCCACAGGTTGAGCACCTGTGGCTTCGCAACATGTGGCTCACACTAATGAAGGATTGACCATGTGTTGCGACCAAATATTCTGCTTGGTCATAAACACAGCTTGAATAGAAGCCTTCTCCACATAATTGTATCCGACAGCAGGGCAAACTACCTCGAGTAGAAGGCCGCAGCCTGTACTAATCCCGGTGTTGGAGGTTGACAACCACAAGCAGGTCTGCACAACCGATTCTTCCGTGCACTGCACACACCAGCTCCACGCGCTCCACCCTCCTTTTCACCTCCGCCATGGCTACCACGCTCGTGCTTCAGCCGGCGCACGGTTACATCCCGCTGATCGTCTTCGGCACGACGTTCGTGAACATTTGGGCGAGCTTGAAGGTCGGCGCCGCTCGCAAGAAGTACGGTATCGAGTACCCGCAGGTGCGAGCGACGTCATCACACAACACTGAGTGCGCGTTTGGTGGATTGGTTGGCGCTCATTATGCGTTTTCATCAATTTATCGCAGATGTACGCGGATAAGGACGACAAGAACGCCAAGGCGTTCAACTGCGTGCAGCGCGCGCACCAGAACATGCTCGAGAACATCCCGATATTCCTCGCGCTGCTTTTCACGTCAGCGTATGTTGCGTGCATGGCTCTCTTCGCGAGTGGTGGAGTCATTTGGCTGTGGACTCACGAAAAGCGGATGGATATGTTGTTTGCAGCCCGTTCCGTCCGGAGATCGCTGCGGGCGCCTCTCTTGTCCGCCTGGCGGGTTTCGTCGCGTACGCTCGCGGCTACGCGACAGGCGACCCGAAGAAGAGATTTCAGGGCGCCTTTGGTACGTGAAAGCAGTGAGCAGAGATGGACAAAGAGGCTTGTGAAGATCGTTTGGTCGAATCTGACTGATTGTGCGCTGCTGCAGGCTACCTTGGCTTTTTCGTGTCGCTGGGTCTCACTGCTGAGGCTGGCCTGCGCATCGCCGGCTTGATTTAGAGCGTTTGGTATTCGAGAACACGAGCATTTGTGTGAGAACACCACTAGACGTTATAGCCCGTACTGCTCCAACCAAAGTACACGCTTCATGCCAAACAACCATGCTCTCATTCTTGTTGTGAGCTCATTACCTTGTGCATCTTTGCACAGTGTAGATAGAATCATGTTACTCAGTAGATCGTGGAATCCGCGATGCTCGGTGGGCGCGATTCTCTCGATATAGCGCCATGACGTGAAGGCATGTTCGTCTGCGTGGAAGTTGCAAGAGCAACTGGGTTTGATCGGACATCTGGAAAGTGAAGTTGCCTTGGATCAGATCCGACAATAATTGTGACTAACACTCGGTGTCTCATTCATAATCAAAGGCTTTAATAAAAGGCTTATGTTCATCTTTGTATGCATGAATACTTGTAAAGCACCTCCATTATAACGCGCATACATTCTGCAGTTTATGCTTCTTGACACTTCGACTTTATCACTATCGACTCTGGCTAGCTGGCAGCACGCTCACGCGCAGCTTTACCCCTTGATGAACACGCTTCTCACGCTCAAGCGCGCAAATGACGACATTCGCATTCTGGCATTCGCGGCTTGCTGCCTACTACAGCTTCTCTCTCCGTCTCAGTTCATCGCAACTCCCGGCTTGTCTTTCCAGTCCAAGCAAGATGCAGGTGGTGCTACTCTCCAGTCATGGCTACATCCCACTGCTCGTTGTTGGCACTGCGCTCGTGAACGCCTGGGCTGGCATCAAAGTCAGCGCTGCGCGCAAGAGATTTGGCGTCGAGTATCCACTGGTACCAGTACGTCTTGTGCATTTGGACGCGCACTATGTTGTGTGACGCTGGTGGTATTGCGCAGATGTACTTGGGGCAGAGCGACAAGAACGCGAAAGCCTTCAACTCAGTGCAGCACGCGCACCAAAGCCTGGTAGAGCACCTCCCTGCGCACTTCGCGCTGCTCCTCACGTCCGCGTACGGCGACTGTCAATGCCACGAAACACTCGAGATATTGCAGATCTCTAACTCTACTGTGCTGCTCCATACTTTCCCTTGGGGACGCTAGCGTGTTCCGGCCGCAGGCGGCAGCGGTTGCCAGCGGAATTCGCCTCGTAGGGCTTGTCGTCGCTGCGCGCGAGATCACAAGCGACAATCCCAAGAAGCGTCTGCACGGTACATTCGGTACGTTTATGGCTTTGTTCACCAACTTGAATGGGTCAGCTGACGGGTCTGATCTGTGCTTGTGCTACGACACAGCAGCGCACATCGGCATGGTCGTGATGCTCGTGCTGTCGGTCGAGACGGGTGTCCGTCTTCTTGGTGCCCTGTAAACCTGGAAGCGCAGCATCGAACAAACAGTTGTTGCACTGGTACCAAGTACCGAGTCAAGGCAGGCGAAAGGTCGCCTCACAATCGAAAATGCTTTGAAAAGAAGACCGATGCTGAGTTGAGTATGCAACGGCAGCTTCAATGTGGCTGTTTTAGTGGCCTCTTCCACTCCATCGCAAGCTCTCGGATCGCGATCTCTCGGATGAACAGACCACACAACGCGAATCGCCTAGATCGGGAGCGACTTCCTCCTCCTCTTCCTCTTCCTCCTCCTTCTTGTCGCTCGTTGCGTCGTAATGGTCAAGTTCGTGCTCAAGCCGGAGCATGGGTACATCCCGCTGCTTGTCGTGGGACTGCTGTTCGTCAACTTTTGGGCTGGCATGAAGGTCGGCGCTGCTCGCAAGAAGTACGGCATCCACTACCCGCAGATGTATGCGGAGAAGGGCGACAAGCACGCCAAGGCGTTCAACTGCGTGCAGCGCGCGCACCAGAACATGCTTGAGAACATCCCGATGTTCCTCGCGCTGCTCGTGTTCTCATCGTGCGTATTGTCGAAGCATTGCTGCGTACTGGTCGGAACTGAGCGAATGGCAGCTCACAGAGAAGTCAACACATTCTCTTCTTCGTTGTGTTGCATTTCCGTCAGCGCGCTGCGCCCGCAGATCGCTGCGATCGCGGGGCTTGTGCGCATTTTCGGCTTCATCTTCTATGTGAACGGCTACAACACTGGCGACCCGAAGCGCCGCAACCGCGGCTCGTTCGGTGCGTCTCGCGATTGGGGTGCTGACGACACACACTGGCAATGCTGCGTTTGCTCTGACGCCTCGTATCAATGTGCTTTCTCTCTCTTTGCGTAGGCTACCTCGGACTCCTCGTCTCGACCGGTCTCACCATCGAGGTCGGCTTGCGTCTCCTCCGTCTCATCTGAGACTTTGGTGAACGTATCAGCAGCAGCAATTGGCGCCGAGATCCCGCCATCCGACAAGTGATCCCCACCCTCTCGTGAGCTTCCTGCGTAAGGCATGCAGTGCATCCAGCAACAGGCAATCGTCAAAGAGAGAGCTCTTTATACCGCCATCGCCATGACCGATCACGTTTGCCGCATACTTATGGACCTCGTCACCCACCACCACACCACGCGCCACACCATCTGTTGGCTACTTCGACATCGAAGTTGGTCGTTCATACAATTTCCAGCTGAAACCCAAGCATACTTTCTTCAAGCTAAAATCTTGCTTACTTGGACAAAGTATACTCTGAAAGCTCGCCCACCCGTTTGCCAGTTTGCACTGCCACAGACCGACCGCCCACGTCGAAGTGCGCCATCCGACCGGCCATTCGCGAGTTCGCACTCCCGCGCTCAAGTCGAAGCCCTCCGTCGCCGTCCCCACCGCCCGTCGCGCTCCCCTCCGCCTCCGCCATGAGCCACATCCTGCACGCCGTGACTAGCGGCGCTGGCGCGTCGCTCGTGCCCATCCGCCGCGCGCTACTCTCCGTTTCGGACAAGACGGGCGTCGTGGAGCTCGCGCGCTTCCTGTCGCAGCACGGCGTGGAGCTGCTCTCGACCGGCGGCACGGCCAAGGCACTGCGCGACGCGCAGCTGCCGGTCGTCGACGTGTCCACGTACACGGGCGCGCCCGAGATGATGGACGGCCGCGTGAAGACGCTGCACCCCAAGATCCACGGCGGGCTGCTCGGCGTGCGCGGCAACGCGCAGCACGAGCAGGACATGGCGGCGAACGGCGTGCAGCCGATCGACCTCGTCGTGCTCAACCTCTACGCGTTCGACGCCGCGGTGGCCTCGGGCGGCGACTTCGACACGTGCATTGAGAACATCGACATCGGTGGCCCGTCCATGCTGCGCTCGTCCGCCAAGAACCACAAGTCGGTCGTGATCTGCACGAGCCCGGCGCAGTACCCGGCGCTCGTGGCCGAGCTCGAGGCCAACAGCTTCGCGACCACGCTCGAGTTCCGCCGCAAGTGCGCCGCCGCCGCGTTCGCGCTCTCGGCGTCCTACGACTCGTCCATCTCGTCGTGGATCAATGGCCAGCTCGGCGATGCCGCGCCGACCGTCACGCGCGTCTACAAGAACGAGCTCACGCTCAAGTACGGCTGCAACCCGCACCAGAAGCCGGCGTCGATTCTGAGCCTGGCGGGCGCCTCGCTGCCGTTCAAGGTGCTCAACGGCACGCCTGGCTACATCAACCTGCTCGACGCGGCGAACGCGTTCCAGCTCGTGCGCGAGCTGCGCATCGCGCTCAACCTTCCCGCGGCGGCGTCGTTCAAGCACGTGAGCCCGGCGGGCGCCGCCGTCGCGGTCGAGCTCGACAGCAGCCTGCACGCCGCGTACGAGGTGGGCAACGTGGCGCTCACGCCGCTCTCGCTCGCGTACCTGCGCGCGCGCAACGCGGACCCGCTCTGCTCGTTCGGCGACTTCGTCGCGGTGAGCGACGTCGTCGACGAGGCGACCGCCAAGATCCTCAAGCGCGAGGTGAGCGACGGCATCATCGCGCCGGGCTACGAGCCGGCGGCGCTCGAGATCCTCAAGGCCAAAAAGAACGGCGGCTTCATCGTGCTCGAGGCCGACGCCGCGTTCTCGCTGCCAGAGGTCGAGTACCGCGAGGTGGCGGGTATCACGTTCGCGCAGAAGCGCAACAACGTGATCTTCACGGAGGAGCACCTGCAGAACGTGCAGACGACCGGCGCAGGCGCGCTCTCGGCCGCGCAGAAGCGCGACCTCATCCTCGCGGCAATCACGCTCAAGTACACGCAGTCCAACTCGGTCGGCTACGCTAAGGACGGTCAGATGATCGGCGTCGGCGCTGGCCAGCAGTCGCGCGTGGACTGTGTCAAGCTCGCCGGCCGCAAGGTCGCGATCTGGCACCTGCGCCAGCACCCCAAGGTGCAGGGACTTGCGTTCAAGAGCTCGGTGAAGCGCCAGGAGCGCGTGAACGCGCGCGTGCGCTACATCGAGGGTGATATGGCGCCGGCTGAGCTGGCGGCGTTCAACGCGCAGTTCGACGTGGCGCCGGAGCCGCTGACGGCTGCGGAGAAGGAGGAGTTCCTCAAGTCGCTTGACAACGTGAGCCTCGCGTCGGACGCGTTCTTCCCGTTCCGCGACTCGATCGACCACGCGACGAAGCTCGGTGTGCGCTTCATCACGCAGCCGGGCGGCAGCACGCGCGACGCAGATGTCAAGGCGGCGTGCGACGAGTTCGGCATCACGATGGCGTTCTCCAACCTGCGCCTCTTCCACCACTAAGCAAGCGCCTCTCGAGCTCCAGTGACGCTAGCTGGCGGCGGCGCTGTCCGCAGAAGCGCTCTGCTGCGCACAGACGCCGTCGCGCACCAGGAGCTCTTCGAGCCGCCGTCTCGTGCACGCGTATTTGTGTAGTCGAACCTAATGAACGAACGAACACTCGTGGGATCCTGAAGATCGAGGGCGTGACGTGACGATCACGTGTCATCATCTCAGTCAACTGCTTATCATGCTGGCGTGTACGTGGCCATTGCTCGGTCACTGGCAGCGTCGTCTCGCGCTGGCATTCTAGTGTCGGTTCTCTATGTAATGTGATGTGGTGGATGCATCTGCTGCCTGTGTGTCGCCCAGCAGACCTACCACCTTGTCTGCTGGGCGTGAACCCACCCCAGACGAGTGGACGCTGCTTGCTCCACTGGGCTCTTTACTGCGTCTTCTTCGTCTTCTTCTTCTTCTTTGCCTGCTTCTCCTCCGTCTTGTTCAAGACCACAAAGTAGATCGTCGAGCCCACGGTGAGCACCGCGAAGACGATCCCCCAGCCAATCTTGACGAACAGCGGGAACGGCGCCGTGAACATGCCCTGTCCGTGCTTCACGATCACGCACACTTCCGTGCACACGACGATGACGCCGAGCCACGCGCGCGGACCGAGCTTCTTCACAGGCACTTGCTCACCGCTATTGTCGTGCATCGTGAACGTCGAGAAGATGTAGTACTCGGCCACGGCGTAGCTCCCGGCCGTGTACCAGATGAGCAGGCGGTAGACGTTGAGCGAGCTCGACGCCGGCACCCAGAGCACGGTCTTGAGGAAGAACGAGTTGAGCATCATGACCGAGAGGATCGTGACCATGGACATGACGCGCCAGAAGCGATCCGCCGACCGGAAGATCTTCCAGTCGTACGCGAGCCAGTACGCGGGTGTGAACTGCGCGAGCGCGCGCCGGGCCTTGCCGCTCAGGTGGGGGATCTTGCGGATGCCGACCCAGTTGAACTTTTGCATCTCGTACCAGCGACAGATCTTCATGCCGAGGTAGATGCCCGCAGCGTTGCACGTGAAGACGTCGAAGAAGAGGTGGTCCCACCAGCACTCGTTGAAGTTGGCGAGCCAGTGTCGGAACGACAGCTCGTAGAACTCGAACAGGACGCTCAGCACCCAACTGATGAAGTAGCTCCGCACCATGAGCGCCCCGACAATCCAGCCGAAGAAGTGCATGACCACGAAGCGGTCAAAGAACGTGTTGCGCACGTTGTAAAAGTGCGACTCCGGGTTCTCGGGCGTGTAGATGCGGCAGTCGGCCGCGTACGATTCCTCCGGGAGCTGCTCGCCGAGCGTCGGGTCGAAGTGCTTGAGGAACGCGCGCGCCTCGTCCGTGCGCAGGAAAAGCATGAAGATGAGGAACATCTCGTAGAGAATGAAGGCGCCCGTGATGACGCGCCAGAACACCGGATGCGGGCGCACAAAGTGGCCGTCTGGCAGCTGCAGCGCGCAGTACGTGAAGAAAAAGACGCTGGCGTACTTGGCGCCGCGCTTGTAGTCCGCTGCGCGCTGCGCGTCTGGGTCCTCGAACTTCGCGGGCACCTCGTGGAACGCGGCGTAGACGATCCAGAGGATGAGAAGGAAGCCCGTTGTGAGCGTGTGCGGGTTGCTCGTCCACTGTTCCTCGCCTTCTTCGTCGTCCACGGTCTCCTCCATGCTCCACTTGCGGTTCTGGTAGTTCCTGCCGCTGTTGTGGCGGCTGCCGCCGTCGTCGCTGTCGTTGCCGTAGACCGCGAGGTCCGAGCCCTTGCGCATGCGCAGCACCTGGCGCTGCTGCGCGCCCACGAGGTCCATGGCCGCGCCGTAGAGCTGCTCGTCGTCGTCCGAGGACGAGGCCGCCGCCGCCGACTCCTGAGGCTTCATGCTGCGAGAGGCTGTTGCTGCTGCTTGCTGTGCCGCGGCTGCGAGTTGCTGCTGCTGTTGCTGTTGCTGCTGCTGCGGTCGTGGCCTCTGCTGCTCGAATGAAAAAGTGGATCGGGCAGTTGGATCGATTGATTGATCCGTGGTGTGGTGGCCACGAAATCAAGAGTGATGGCGGCTGCAAACACAAACCTGCGCGTCGCATCAACATGATGGCCACGGTACCTCTTCAGCATACAAAGTGGGCGAGGTGTCGAATTAATGTGTCGTGTGCGAGTGATCTTTTGATGGGTAAAAGGGAATTTTGGGAAATCTAGAGAAAATCGCGTGCAGATTAACTGAAAAAACGGTGACACACCAAGCCGAGCAGCGCCCAAGACCAGCAGCAGCAGCAGCAGCCTGCGCTCTGCGCCCCCAGCACCTTCATGGCGAAGCGCAACCGCTGGGACTCGGACTCGGACGACGAGCAGCAGAAGCCCAAGAAAGCGCACACGTCTCAGAGCCCGCAGCGCCGTCGCCCAGAAGCCATCAGCACCAGCAAACGCGACGATGGCGCCAGCGACGATGACAACCCGGCGCACAACTTCTACCTGCACGGCTGCCGCAGCGTCGACTGCTACGCGCGCATCGGACGCATCGACGAGGGCACGTACGGCGTGGTGTCCAAGGCGCGCGACAAGCGCTCGGGCGACGTCGTCGCGCTCAAGCAGGTCAAGATGAGCGCCGATGTGTGCCACGAAGGCTTCCCGGTCACGGCGCTGCGCGAGGCGAACGTGCTGCTGGCGCTTGACCACCCCAACATCGTCAAGGTGCGCGAGATGGTCGTGGGGTCGACGCCCGACAAGATCTTCATGGTCATGGACTACGCCGAGCATGACCTCAAGACCGTCATGGAGCACAAGATGACGCAGCCGTTCCTGCAGGCCGAGGTCAAGTACCTGCTCCGGTCGCTGCTGCGCGCCGTCGCCTACATGCACGGGCGCTGGTTTATCCACCGCGACCTCAAGACGAGCAACCTGCTCTACGACAGCCGCGGGGCGCTCAAGGTCTGCGACTTCGGGCTCGCGCGCAAGTACGGCTCGCCCATCCGCGCCTACACGCAGCTCGTCGTCACGCTCTGGTACCGCGCGCCCGAGCTGCTACTCGGCGCCATGACGTACTCGACGGCGGTCGACATGTGGTCCGTCGGCTGCATCTTCGCTGAGCTCCTGCTCATGAAGCCGCTCTTCCCTGGCCGCGGCGAGCTCGACCAGATGGACCAGATCTTTAAGCTGCTAGGGTCCCCGACAGAGGAGACCTGGCCGGGGCTCATGAATGACTGCCCGAACGCACAGAGCATCCGCTGGAAGTGGCCGAAGCAGAGCCGGCTGCGCGACAAGTTCCCACTCGCGACGGCGTACTCGGGCGGCGGCTGTTCGCTCTCGAACGCGGGTTTCGACCTGCTCAGTCGCATGCTCGCGCTCGACCCAAAGCAGCGCATCTCGGCGCAGGACGCACTCGACCACGAGTACTTTCGCGAGCTACCCGCGCCGAAACCCCAGGAGATGATGCCCACGTTCCCATCTTAATGAGAGAGTTTGCGCTAGAAGAAAACAAACACGACAACCTGTACATACAACACCCACCCACCAACTCTTCCCAGACGGCTCTGCTCCTGGAGACCGAGGGATCACATCCTACCCAACACCCTAACTTATCGTTGCTAAAGATCGGGTTTGTGTCGATGTTCGGGATGGCTGGGAGGCTGAACTGCAGCACAGATCATGGATTCAAGTCTACCTTCGCTTCTTCTGCGTCTTCGCCACCGACAAACTTGCGCATCTCGGACACCACATGCGAGATGTCCACTCGCTTGGCCGGATCCACTGCCTGCATCTCCACCAGTAAACGCCACTGCGCCACACCGATGTGCTCGGGACGGCGCGG
>JAASFW010000466.1:0-17958 GCA_023334005.1 Globisporangium orthogonon
GATGCGATGTGATGCGAGCGAGCGAGCGCACTCCTCGACCAGGGTCTACCCCGATGTCTGGGAGAGTCGCAGTCTGCAGTGGCAGGCAGCTGTTAGGTTTCTGACATTTGTCGACCTGAAGGGTAACACCAACGGTAAAGACTGTCAGTTCGTTTGGTGCAGTGGTTGCCGCCTTTGCGTGCGCCACTTTGTTCGTTGGTCCGTGAGTTTGTAGCCATGTTGGTGCATGATAAAACGGCGCAGAGCCACGCACGCCCACGACAACGCAAAAGTTGAAGTTATTGGCGCCTCGTCTCGGACTTTTGCGCTTTGTGCGCGCTTGCTTTGTGTGGAGAATGTCTCGAATACCTCTCCGAGTTTGATCGATCGAGGACTAGATAGTTCGCGCGCCGGTGAGATGCATGGCTAGTGGACGAAGATCAGCGCCAGCGAGACGCAGAGGCGCTAATCTTCTGATGGACAATGTGCTCAAATCCCAGAATCCAAGAAAAAGCTGCTTGGGTGCAGAATGCGTCTTTGCCGCCGAGCACTTCATGTCCGTCCAAGCGCACAAAGGGCAGCAAAATCTCACAGCTTTATTGCGCACGAACTCGAGCTCCCTGCCTCCTCCTGTTGTGCCTGCTGGCAACTTCAGAAGCCGCCTTGTGACAGGGAAATGTCATGTGCGCGCGTGCGGACGCAAGCGGATGGAAAGTAGCAGCAACAACATTACCGGACCAGAGTCTCAGAGCCTCTTGCGTCTCTTGCTTTTGCACTTCTCGTCGGGGTCGACGCGCCCGACACGATCGATCGAGCCGAGTATCGAGAGATCGCACGGCAGAATGGTGCGGACGAGAAAACGCGATAGAAGAGGTGACAATACGCTAACCATAGAGGCTGTGATGCCTGCTTATTCTGTAGTTTCCTAGCCAGCTGCTGTAGGTTGAACCAGCCCTCTTTATCCTCGCAAATCGGCGCGGCACACAAGCGTCCCTGTCTCTTGCACTGCAACATGGGCGTCTCACGTGTGACGCGCCGCGCTGCCTAGCGCGTCATCGCCTCCGCTTCAACACGCGCCGCAATTGGCCGCTGGGCCACGAGCTTTGTGCTCGGGTGACGCACGCATGCGCACACAGCGGCGTCTCTGCTGCTGCTGCTGCCGGCCGATTCCTGCTGCAAGCGACCGGTTCAACCGATCGATCATGCTGTGCGCTGTTTGGTTGTTGCGCATTGCGCTGTTGGTGGGTGAGAGACGAACCCGACGAGAAGCGGCAGCAGCAGCGGCAGCGGATGGCCGAGCTGCTTGAGCTCCGGCGGACGTGAGCACTCGCTCAGTCCCCAATCGGCATCCAAGCTCCCAAGCACCAACACCTGAAAGGCTCCCCTAGAGCTTTTCGCAGCTACAAGACACAGCACAGCACAGCACAACACACACACACACACCATGGCGCACGAGACCTCTACCGCCCAGCTCAAGCTCGCCGCGCTCGGCATCGAGAACCCGACCGCCAAGGTCTTCCACAACCTCACGTACGAGCAGCTCGCTGAGCACGAGCTCAAGTACAACGAGGGCTCGTTCACGGCCAACGGCACGTTCGCGGTCGACACGGGCAAGTTCACGGGCCGCTCGCCCAAGGACAAGTTCATTGTCAAGCAGGCGCCGTCGCAGGACAACATCTGGTGGGGCGACGTGAACCAGCCGACGACCCCGGAGGTCTTCGACGTGCTGCTCACCAAGGCCACCAAGCACTTCTCGCAGGTCGAGCGCATGTACGTCTTCGATGGCTACTGCGGCGTGAATGAGAAGACGCGCCTCAACGTGCGCATGATCACGGAGCTCGCGTGGCAGCACCACTTCGTGACCAACATGTTCATCCGCCCGGAGTTCAAGGATGTGGCTGACAACTTCCAGGCCGACTTCACGATCATCAACGCGTGCAACGTCGTGGACGAGGACTGGAAGGCGCACGGTCTGCACTCGGAGGTCTTCGTGATCTTCAACATCGAGAAGCGCATCGCGGTGATCGGCGGCACGTTCTACGGCGGCGAGATGAAGAAGGGCATCTTCTCGATGATGAACTACTACCTGCCGCTCAACGGCGTCATGTCGATGCACGCGTCGGCCAACATCGGCAAGGCGGGCGACACAGCCATCTTCTTCGGACTCTCGGGCACGGGCAAGACGACGCTCTCGGCCGACCCGAAGCGCGAGCTCATCGGCGACGATGAGCACGGCTGGGACGACGAGGGCGTGTTCAACTTTGAGGGCGGCTGCTACGCCAAGACGATCGACCTGAGCGCCGAGAACGAGCCGGACATCTTCAACGCCATCCGGCGCGACGCTATGCTCGAGAACGTCTGGATCGACCCGACCACGAAGGTGCCGGACTACTTCAACAACAGCAAGACGGAGAACGGCCGCGTGTCGTACCCGATCTACCACATCCCGCACCACCAGCCGGGCTCGCGCGGCAACCACCCGACGGCCGTGATCTTCCTCACGTGCGACGCCTACGGCGTGCTGCCGCCCGTGTCGAAGCTCACGCCGGGCCAGGCGCAATACCACTTCCTCTCGGGCTACACGGCCAAGGTCGCGGGCACAGAGCGCGGCATCACGGAGCCGCAGGCCACGTTCTCGACGTGCTTCGGCGCGGCGTTCATGACGCTGCACCCGACCAAGTACGCCGACCTGCTCAAGAAGAAGCTCGAGGAGCACAACACGCAGGTGTTCCTGATCAACACGGGCTGGAGCGGTGGCGCGTACGGTGTCGGCAAGCGCATGAAGCTCGCGTACACGCGCAAGTGCGTGGACGCGGTGCTCGACGGCAGCATCAACAACGCTGAGTTCGTCGAGGACCCGGTCTTCGGCGTGCAGATCCCGCTCTCGGTCGAGGGCGTGCCGGCCGAGATCCTCAACCCGCGCAACGCGTGGGAGGACAAGAACGCGTTCGACGCCACGGCGCTCAAGCTCGCGAGCGCCTTCCAGGAGAACTTCAAGGAGTTCATTCTGGCGGAGAACGACCTGTCGGTCTACGGCCCGCGCGTCTAAGGCGGTGGCGGTGACGGAGGTCTGTGCGTGTGCGGCACTTTGCAGCACCAGGCAGCAAGTTCAAACACCAGTATCGGCTCCGATCCGGCCTTCAGTGTTCCGAAGTCGGTCCCTGTCGTTGTCGACGTCGTCGCGCAGCTCGCGTTGCTCTCCATCGTTAGATATTCTTTAGTAATTAAGCAGTCCGCATGTGTCCACGTTCGTATCCCGAGACGCCTTGTGCATCGTTCGTTCATTCGTTCGTCGTGTCCCCTGCGAGTCATGCGAGAGCTTCCAGCAGCAGCAGCATCTACTTGTCCTCGATCGAGCTGCTGATATCCTTCGGAGGGCTCCCAACTCGGACTTTCTTGTGTGCTCAGTACAAAAGTGTCTGGATGGCGTGCTATTTCAAGGCTTTTGGGTCTCGAACGACGATCGACTGCTTTCCAAGGCACGAGCACTTCCGACGACAACTGACCGGCACACGGCGGCCACCACCTCGTGCTTGCGTGCTCCACCATCGCTTGCTCTCTCGTCGCCGCTCAAGTCCAGCTCCAGGAATCGACCACCGTTTCATATCACATGAGCGGATTCGATGGTCGTATGAAGGGCAAGCGCTTTCGCAAGCCGCAAACGGGTGGTTCAAATGTCCGAGACCGCTGGAGGTTTTTGAGCACGCAGACTGACGATGTGATGCATGACAAGTCCTCGGCACCTCGCATTAAACGTGGTGCTGCATCGAAGAAACATTATCAAGATTTTACGTCACAGCTGGATCATTCTGAAGCCCTGACGCCGATGCGCGGCTACGACATCGACGGCGACGGCCAGATCGATGTGCGCGAAATGCGTCTCGCCAAGTTCCTTGATGCAATGATGGACTCGCGCCGTCAGCTTTCTTCGGAGCAGCAGGAAGAGGAACCAGGCGAGAGCGATGTTTCACGCATGCGGCAAGAAGCTGGGAGACTGCTAATCGCCAAGGAGTTCGTCGAACGCAACCATGACCGCCTCTGGCGCTACGGATCAATCTTCACGGGCAAAACCGAGGAGCAGGGAGCCGAGCTCATCGCGGCGCACAAGAATTTCAAGTACCTCATGCCGTTCCTTGAGAGCCTCGAGCGCAAGCGCACGATCCGGTCGTCGCAGAACGTACGCGAATGTATGCAGCAGCCTGATGAAAGCTACGGTTTCCACAACGCGCAGCAGGACGCGAAGCTTGTGCGCCAGACATGGATCGAGACGTCACGCAAAGTGCCGGACGCCACGTTTTCGAGACACCCGTTGCCGGAGCTACAGCCCAGGAAGAAGGTGAACTTGGAGGAGCTGCATCCGGTCTCTGAGTCCATCAAACCGAACCAGCCTGAGGTTGTCTTCAACGCCTACGGTGCGATCGACGTGGACGGCGACGGTGTCGTCGACGGTGACGAAATGAAGCTCAACCAGCGTTTGCAGGAGACCGCACTCGCAGACAACAACCACGCTGGCCACTTGGCCGTGATGGATCTACACGAGATGCGGCAGCTGCAACAGCACGATGGCCGCCTCATGATGGCGAAAGACTTTGTCGAGCGCAACAAGAACCACCTGTGGCTCTTCGAGCCAAGCTTCCGCGACAAACCGGCCGACCAGATCGCGCACGAGATCGCGACAAACGTGCGGTTCGCGAGAGAGTTCAACAAGCTGCGCGCCAAGGAGCGCGTGCTGCAGCTCAAGTCTTCCGAGCGAGTATCGAACTGCCTCATGCAGATGCCAACAGTCGAACAGACTACAGATCCGTCCAAGGTGATGGAGTTCCGGCGTGTGCGGCACCGCTCTGAGCTGTTGCTCGCTCGGAAAGAGCTTCTCAAGCCGCGAGAGCTCCAGGCATCATCAGTTCAGCACTCGCAGCAGCCGAATCGAGGAGGAGTGCCGCAGCTCCGAGCGGTACGAGAAGACCGGCGGGAGCTCAGCCGCACTCTGAGTGACACGCACATCGCCGGCCTCCCCAAAATCTACGACGCGCCAGTGCGGATAGAGGCGACTGGGAGCTTCTCGGTCACCAAGTGGAAGTTCAGCGGCTGAGGAGTGACAGTGATCAGCTTCGAGGAGGTAGCTTGGTGGGGTAGGAATGACCATCTATCGGCATCTGCGTGATCGATCTCAAGCATCCTGCTCTCGCTCATGTTCGAGTGTCGTCCTCTTCTGATCTACTCAGGCTGCTGCAGCTTCTGATAGCTAGGACCATCCAAGTACCGCACCTCGCTCACGTCGCCGATCTGGATGGCACCAACAGCATCAGACTGACCGTGCTCCTTCGGTGTCCACTGCAGCACCGAGCCGTCGCCGTTGTCGCTCACACTGAGCGCCATCGCCAGCAGCTCCACTTGGTCCGTGCTCACGCTCTGCACTTTCCCACACAGCCACTCGCTAGCGACTGGCTGCCACGTCTCCATGCACAGCGTCAGAGTCTTGTACGCAATGATGTCGCCACTCTGGAACGCGTCGGCCGAGACGGTGGCATCGCTCGGAGCTGGGAACTTCGCGAGAACGTCCGAAAAGTCCTGGGAGTATATGCGCAACGATGCAACATGTGTAAGTATCTGGTGAAGTGCCAACTTGCCATTCGCATGAGCAAAGATCGCACCTTCCGTGGACCATTATCTGCTGCGGTTGACGGAGCGTCGAGGATCGTGGCGACAATCTCGTACGGCCGCTTCCACATCGTGCCGTACTTTGCCTTTGGCTTCTTGGCGCTTGGGGGGTGATCGGGAGCAGCAACAGAGTCTCCCGTGGACATTGGCTCTCGCTGGTGTGACTTTCGCTTCTGCTGGCCGCTCGTATGCTGTTGGTGCTCTCTTGTAACAGAGCGGTCGAGAGGAGGACGAAAATCGTGGCGCTGTTGCTGTTGACCTTGCTGCTCTCTAGACATCCGAATTGGCGCCGACGGGCCATACTTCTGCAGCTCTGGAGGCGCGAATTCTCGCGCGTGATGAGCGCCAGTCTTACCAGACTCGGCAGGTGGGGCCACTCGAGTAGTCTCACCAGAGTCCCCGAAGCGCACATGCCCTTTGGTGGTCACATCGGCAGCAGCTGCTCCTGTTGCTGGTGGTGATACTTTTTCACGTACGACCACCAATCGTTCAGAATTTGCAGAGTCTACGGGTGTCCCACTCGCTTTATCCTTCGCTCCGCTTTCACCAGCCACGCACAGCTTCCGGTTCCGCTGGCGGCGTCTCCGGCGCCGCGTCGGTTTGAGTTCCGCGTCGCTCGTCTCTGCCAGTTGCTCCGGAGCGCAGGCGGAAGGCGCCACGCTGACCTCGACACGCGGGCGCTTGGTCGCTTCCTTACCCTTGGTGTCCTTCTTCGTCTTCTTCTCGGTCTTGTTCGTCGCATTACTCGCATCCTTTCTCTCCGAGTCACTAGAGCTGGCACTGCTGCTCACCAAGTCGCTTGAGCTGCTGCGGTGGCGCTTGCTCGTCTCCTTTTTGCTCGTCTTCTTCTTGGCCTTTTCTTTCATCATCTTCTTCAGCGGCACCACCTCTTCCTTCGTCTCCGAATCGCTCGAGCTGCTCGAGCTGCTCGAGGTGCTGCTGCTGCTGCTGTGTCTCCAATTGCGCTTGCGGCGATCGGAGTGTTTCTCTTTCTTCACCGACCGCTGCGCACGACCATCGCTCTCGGCCGCCGGCGCGCTTTGCACGAGCAGCTCGTCGTGGTCGCGCAGGATGCGCGCGTCGAGCGTCGGCGGCAGCACCACTTGTTCGAGGCGCAGCTCCAGCGCGGCGGCCGCCAGCCCCACAGGCGCGAACTCAGCGCGGATCGCGTGCGCCACGTCGCCCACCAGCCGCGCGCGTGGTGGCAGAAGGAACCAGCAGCGCGAGAAGCCGCGCGCGCGCAGCAGCCGCCGCCCGAGCGCCGCCGCGAACACGAGCTTCACGCGCCGATCTGCCACCATTCTTGATCGGGCGCCCTCTGTTAGAAGCAAACGAACTTACCAAGGGTATCATACTATCGGATGCAGCTCTACCACCAGGTACAAGCAGGTCATGAATTATAAAGAGGTGACTATTGTGTCTAACTGACCATCATTATACCTAATCGATCAGCGCAGCATGAAGCGCATCGCGCGGCTGCACGCGCAGCTCTGCGCGCCCTCTGTATCGCCTCCTTCGCTACCATACGTGTCTCCCCGCGACGTGACGTTGCCCGCGCCCGTCTATGACGCCGTGCTCTCGTCCGACGCGCTGGCCTTCGTCACGGAGCTCACGGCAGCATTCGCGCCAGAGATCGCGCAGGTGCGGCGCGCCACCTCCTCTCTACATCGCTTCAACTCTGCAGCAGCTTGCATACAAACGCACTGTGGGACGCCGTGCAGCTGCACGAGCGCCGCAGCGCGCGCCGCGCCGCCATTGAACAACAAAACGCGCGGCCGGGGTTCCGTCCAGAGACGCGAGCGATCCGCGACGACGCGAGCTGGCGCGTGGCGCCCGTGCCGCCTGCGCTGCGCGACCGGCGCGTCGACGTCGGCGACGTGTCCCCCGCGGACCGTGAGCTGCTGCTGCGCGCGCTCAACTCTGGCGCGCAGGTGCGAGCGGAGACTCGCGGTGTGGTGTTGATGGCCAGCAGTTACGACGGTGCTGCTGGCTGGTGGATTGCAGGGGGTGCAAGTGGACTTTGACGACGGCCACTGCCCGACGTGGACGAACACGCTGCTCGGCCACTTCCACGTCATGGAGGCGGCGCGCGGCACGCTCGCGGTGCCAGCGAAGCGACTGCAGCTCGCGCAGGAACCTGCGCTGCTGGTCGTGCGGCCGCGTGCGTGGAACATGGACGAGATGGTGTGTCTGGCTTCTTGTGCGCACTGGTGTGCTGAATGACGATGGCAGAAGAGTGGTGGTGGTGGTGGGCGAACTGACCGCGGAGCATCCGGCAGAACATGCTCGTGAACGGCGTCGTGGTGCCTGGCGCGGTCTTCGACTTTGGCCTCCACCTCTTCCACAAGTACGCAATATGGCGGCTCTTAGTGTGGTGTTGCGATAGCGTATGATGGCGGAACGTGTGTCGTAGTGGCAAGCTACTGCTCGACGCTGGGCGAGGACCGTTTCTCTACCTCTCCAAGGTTCGTTCGCGATCGATCGAGACAATTCGCGCCATTTCCTTCAGTGCTTAGCGTGTCATTGATGTGCTGGCGCGGGGCTGGTATTAGCTTGAGGGCGCAGAAGAAGCAGCGCTGTGGCGAAAGATCTTCGAGTTCACGGAAGCGAAGCTCGCGCTGCCGCCAGTGCGTTTTCTGCAAAGTGGGATAATGAAATGTGCGGCGGGCTACTTGGCGCTGAACGAGAGGTTGTCTTGGACAGGGAAGCATCAAGGCGACAGTGCTGATCGAGAACATCTTTGCCGCGTTCGAGATGGACGAGATCCTCTTTGAGCTGCGCAGCCACGCGGTCGGGCTCAACTGTGGCATGTGGGACTACACCGCGTCGATCCTCGTCACCTTCGGCCGCGACCGCGCGCGTCTGCTGCCAGATCGCCAGCAGTGCGTGTCGATGCAGTCGGCCTTTCTGCAGCACTACATGATGCTGCTTGTCCGCACGTGCAAGCGCCGTCACGCGCTTGCGACGACGGGCATGGTACCGGTCGTGCTGAGCGAGCTTCCACCCAGCGTACCCCGAAGCCTGGCTATCGAGCGAGCCAAGGCCGGGAAAGAGTTTGAGGCGCGCGCCGGGTCGGACGGCGCTCTCGTGTTCGACCTGGCGCTCGTGGCACCCGTCCAAGAGGTTCGCTCGACTGTTGGTGGTAAGTAGAAGACGATGAAAGGCGCTGATGTGTCGCTCGCAACAGGTCTTTTCGACAGTGCAGAACCAAGCGGCGAGTCAGTCGGTCGAGAGCCACAGCAGTGCCGTAGATGAAGCATTCTACGAGCGAGTGTTGCTGACACTGCCGAGAGGCTTCGTCAGGACGCAGTCGGTCGCCGCGAACCTGCGCGTCGCGCTCGCGTACGTCCTCGCGTGGTTCGACGGCCGCGGCGTCGTGGTGGTGAACGGCTGTGTGGAAGACTCGGCGACCGCCGAGATCTCGCGCGCGCAGCTGTGGCAGTGGATTCGCCATCGCGTGGCCCTCGACGACGAAGCGCAGACGAGCGGTGAAGCGCATCGCCACGTGACCGCAAAGTATGTTTGTTGCTGCGAGTCTTATGGCTTGAGGCATCTTTTCCAGTATCACACCCGCTCATTCAAATGTGTGTGTGTGTGTGCGCTTACGGTCGTTGATGGCAGTCTGGTTCGTGACTTGCTGCTCGATCTCGCCCGTGAAGAGCTGCAGAAGAAGGACACCCGCGCGCTGCGAAACGTGGTCGCAGCCGTCAACCTTGTCTTCCGCGTCGTGACGATGCGCTCACCGCCGCAGTTTATCACGACGTTCCTGCTGGAGCAGGAGCCGCTAGCCAGGTCGCTCGCGCACTGAACAGTTGCTGCCATTGTCCACGAAGTGACCAAGACCACAGGCAACGAGATCTGAACCCACACGATCCCTGCATTTTCACCGATGTATCATCTACTCGTGTTCTCCTGCTCTCCTTCATTCATCCACGGACCGACTATGTGAAGCTTTCCATTACCACTGCTGGCGCGCTCTCCACGACTTCGTAGCCTTCACCCTTGACCGATAGCAGCTTGGCGTCCGCTGCACGCCTCTCGCTGTCCGCTCCGTCGCGCTTGTTCGTCACGAAGCTCTGGACGACCAGGTCGCGGTCGAGGATCTTGGACAGCTCGTCGTCACTGATGCCGCCGCTCTCGACGCCGTCGCGGATCAGCACGTCGTCGCGCAGCAACTCCTCAAGCTCCGCGTTCGTCAGCGCGGCTGGTGCACTCTCATGCGCCGCACGCAGCTGGTGCTGATGCTTAAAGTGCCCACGCTGGATCACCACACGCTCAAGCTTGCGCTTCTCGATCGCACGTGCGATCATGCGGTTCTCGAACGAGTTCTCCGTCACCAGACGGTACACAACGATCTCCTTCGTCTGCCCAATGCGATGGCACCGATCCTGCGCCTGGTTGTCCTGCTGCGGGTTCCAGTCCGAGTCGAAAAAGATCACCGTGTCCGCCGAGATGAGGTTGATGCCGAGCCCGCCCGCGCGCGTGGACAGCAGAAAGCAGAAAATGTCGGCGTCGCCCGCGTCCTTCTTGTTGAACGCGTCCATCTGGTCCTGCCGATCCTGCAACTTCGTCGTGCCGTCGAGGCGGCAGGAGAGGTACCCGCGGAAGTTAATGAAGTCCTCGAGGATGTCGAGCACGCGCGTCATCTGGCTGAAGATGAGCACTTTATGGCCTGCGCGCTTGAGCTGCGCCAGCATCTTATCCAGCACCTGGAGCTTCCCGGACGCCTCTACGATGCGCTCGTCGGTCGATACGTCGCCGCTCCCGTCCAGCGGCTCGTCGAAGAGGTACGGGTGGTTGCAGCACTTGCGCAGCTGCATCGCGCGGTTGCGCGCGCCGCTCGTCTTAAACGACGCACTGCGGAACTTGCCGTACTTGGCCTCCATGGCCTCGCGGAGCGTCTTGTTGAGGATCATCTTGTAGTACTCGCGCTGCAGCGGCGACATGGGGCAGTACACAAAGATCTCCGTCTTGGACGGCATCTCCTTGACCACGTCGATCTTGAGGCGCCGCAGCAGGAACGGCCGCAGGATCTCATGGAGCTTGGACACGATCTCCGCCTTCTTCTCGCCCACGAGTACATCTTGCGCCGTGGCACCGCCGCTCGCGGCGCCGTCAGGCGTGAACGAGAACCAGCTCTCGAAGAGCTCGAGGTCGTCGAAGACGTCCGGAAGGATGAAGTTGAGCAGCGCCCAGAGCTCGACAAGGTTGTTCTGCAATGGCGTGCCCGTGAGCAGCAGCCGGTTTTCTGACCGCGTGCGCTTGAGCTCGCGCACGAGCTTGCAGTCCATGTTTTTGAGGCGGTGGCCCTCATCGATGATGATGTACTTCCACACGAAGCCCTGGCTGTTGAACGACTTGGCGTCCTGCAGAATGACCTCGTACGACGTGATGACGACTGGAAAATCAGCGTCGCTCCGGCGTGCCTTGGCGAGCTCGTGCTTGCGGAAGCCGCGGCGCTGCTGTACCGTGCCGTGGTACACGAAGCATGGGATGTCAGGCGCCCACTTGGCGAACTCGTTTTTCCAGTTCATGAGCGTCGAGAGTGGAGCCGTGACGAGGTACGGCCCACGCACGCCGAGCGCCTTGAGGTGCGCGATGAGCCCGATGACCTGGATGGTCTTGCCGAGCCCCATCTCGTCCGCGAGGATGCCGTTGAGCCCGTTCTCGAAGAGATTGCAGAGCCACCGGATGCCCTCGAGCTGGTAGTCACGCAGCTGGCCGCCCGAGAGCAGCGCCGGCTGCGCGAACTGCTGGTGCGTGTTGCGCTCGGCGTCGCGCTGCATCTGCTTGAGCTTCTTCGCGCCGTCCTTGGGCTTCTTGGGGGCGGCGCGCGCGCGCTTGCGCTTCCCGTCATTCGCCGCCGCACCAACTGCTGCTGTAGCAGCAGCAGGTGCCTCCTCCTCGTCCTCCTCCTCATCGGGGTGGTCAGCATTGCCATTGTTGGCTTCGCGCGCGGTGGTGGCTGTCGTGGCGGCCGTCGTCATGTTGGAGAAGAGGAAGCTTGAGTACATCCCCGCCTTCTCCAGCAGTGTGTCGAGCTTCGCGAGGCGGCTCGTAGTCTCTGACTCATCCTCGACGGCGTTGGCAACGGCTGTGGACTTTGGCGCTGGCTGCAGCTGCGGTTGCTGCTGCATGCGCTCGTCATGCTCGGGCGCGGAGACGCTCGCAACCATCGCTGCTCCTGCTGGTGCTCCACCTGCTGCTCCTACTGCTGCTCCACCTGCTGGCGGGGTGACGACCGCGAAGCTGCTTGTGTCCAAGGACGGCAAGAGAGCGAATGCAGTCTACTGGGGTGCACTGGCTGCCACTTGGCTGCCCTTTCTTGGCGCGAGCTGCGTCACCACCACTATTTTTTTGCGCGAAAAGCTGCGGCTCGATTCTTAACAAAGTGAATCAAGATAACACGTGGTACGATCTTTTTCAGCAGCTACGCTTTACCATCGACCTTCGTGCTCTCCTTGCTATGACTACCCTTCACAGCTGCTCATATCTGCGCGTACGAATGCGAAAGTATACACACCCACCCGAGCGTGATCTACGCTCGAACGAGTTTGACACCAGCGGAACCTCGCCACCAACTCGACATGGCGTCGGTGATCGTCGGCTTCTCGGCAGACACCTTCAAGCACTGAGTTCTATGGGAGCGGTAACCGTGACAAGTCTGCGCGTCCTGGAACTGGTCGCATTTGTCCGTGCGCAGTTGGACTGAGCGGCGTACGCTGGCTTGGTGAGAATGCCAGCCAGAGAGCAAGAAGTCGGAGGTTCGTGCGGTGTATACGAAGCGCATGAGAGTCTGTTGAAACTTGCGACTACAACGAGTGCGCTCTTTTCATCCAATTAACTCAATCACGAGTCAACCGAAAATTGACCGCTAATAGGTCGAGCTAGCTCGCGGTCCAATCAAAAAAGTGTTTCAAGTTCACACTTCTCACTATTTATTTCGCCGCAACAATTACAAGCAAAAATGGAGCAGCAGGAGGAGGCATGTAGCCCCAGCGACGACGACGCCGCCAGCGCGTCCGTAGTACCAGCACCAGCACCTGTACCATCCATAATACCACCACCACCAGCAGCGCGACCGCCCGCGATCGGCATGTTCTTCGCCATGGACGCCGAGGGCGGCGACGACGCGCTGAGCATCCTCGAGGACGGCGGCGCCGAGGACTTCGGACTGGGCAGCACGGCGGGCGCTGACATGGAGCTGCAGCTGCACGCGTTTCTCTCGCGCGCGACCGGTGACAGCGACGTGCCGCCGCACGAGCGCAGCGCGACGATTGGGACAACGACAACGGCGAGCACGGTAGACGCGGCGCTCTGCTCGCGGCGAGAAGACAAGCGGCGCGCGCTGCGTGAGCACCCACTGGCGGCGGACGTAGCGCCCGATGGTCGGCAGGTCACGTGTCGTTGTGGCCGCGCCGTGCGGCTCAACCCGCCGTGGTACCTTCTCAAGTTCGAGCAGCACATCGCGAGCCGCAACTGCACGTTCCTCCGCACGAAGCACCCGAAGAAGAAGAACCCCAAGGCTGTGACTGGCGGTCCCAGTATCAGTAGCAGTAGCAGCAGCAGTTGTAGTCACAGAGGGACGTCGACAACAGTTGCAGCGGCTTCGGTGTCGAAGACAACAGGCTCCATGGTGGACGGTGAACATGGAGCGAGAGTAGGCGGCGGTGACGTGGAGAGTGCGAGGATGGGACGAGGCACTGGCAGTGAACCTGAGACAGCAAGTGCAGCTCCAGGAGACGGAGGAAGTGAAGACGCGCCGCTTCTCCCGATCGTGAACTCGAATCATAGCGACAGCACGCAGTCGACACTCGAAGGTGGTATAGCATTACAAGAACGCACCGTCCGGATACCGGGTGGCACAGTGGAGTCAACTGCAACAACAAGGCAATATCACGCGACGGGTAGCAAGACCTCACTCGCCACTATGCCTTTGGAGCAACCGCGACCACGACCGCGAAGCAGTGACTACGCGCTAATGACTCTGGGGGAGGCGCTGGCGGACACATTCAAGATCACGCAAGACGGCACCATCCTGCCTCCTTCTTTCTCGTCAGGGTTAGAAAGTATAGCAGAGAACGCTCCACTCGTCAAACAGCACACGGCGGCAGTGGCGCTGCAGTCCCATCCCCACTTCAGCCGCATCACGCCGGACGGACGCTTTGTCGAGTGCAAGTGCGCCAACATCATCGTGCTGGCGGCGCCATGGGAGATCGGTAGGTTCCTGGACCATGTGATCTCGAAGCAGGCGCCGAAGAAGAAAAAGAAACAGCAGCTGGTGGTAGTGCCACCTAGCACACTGGAGAAGCACCACAAGATTGCTGGTAACAGCAAACGGAAGTTGGGCGAAGGCGCTGCCATTCGGCTCAAGAAGAAGAGTTTCCCGAGCGAAGTGCACTGGGATGTGGCGCGAGCCCGCAATTGGTTTCCGTGTCCTGGACTCCGTGATGAGAAGATGGAGCTTTTCGTCGAAGCAGCTGTACATCTCACTGGCGGCGCGCGACCGCGATTCAAGATTGCTCAGGAGCTCTTTCCGGATCTGTTTCCGCTGGCATCACGCCCGCAATCGAATGGACGTTGTGCACAAGCCGATGAGCAGACATCAAATACTACCACAGCACTAGAGAAACCATCGGAGAATCCGATGCAAACAGTACCCGAACCCATTCCAGCTTCGGATAACCCACCAGAAGATCCGACAGCTACACTAGAAGAGCGACCACCGGTATCGACGACTTTGACAAGAACACTGCAGGACCCAATACCAGCATTAACGCGATCAGCTTCCGAACCAGCAGATCAGACAGTAGCATCGGACGGTCGATCACCAGCGTCGGAGTGTCCGTCGACAGGACCTGAGATTTCGCCAGGAGCATCGGCAGATCTGACGACATCATCAGAAGATCGACCGTTAACACTCGAGAATCAATCATCTACGTCGGCGGATTCAACACCAGCAGAAACAAATCCAGTCGATGTATTAGCATTGGCGTCGACAGTAGCGGAAGCAACAGACTCGATGCCAGTAACAGAGAATCGGGCGACATTGGATCGCGAGCCCGATTCTCAAGAACCGGTGATGATGGACCAAGAGGTTCCGGAGAGTGCTCCATCGTCTTCATTTCCTTCGTCAGCGCCAGGGGCGAGCGACGAAGGAAGAGTCCGAATGGCGTACCGCTTGACCACCGAGCAAAAGCTGGTGCTCCATGATGCCATCGAGGCAGAGGCATTGTGGTTTATTGACAAAGACGGGAACAGCGTACGCAGTTTGGACTGCCGCGGTATCGTGAATAGAGGAAAGGGCGAGTCAGAATGTCCTCAGTGTGCCGAGCTGCGGTCAAACGCAAGTCTTCGGTCAGTGGTGGCGTTCGTGACAAAGAGAGCGAAGACGCGACGCAACCCACTGAATCGCAAGTTCTGCTCGAGCCGTGTGTTCTCGGCACTCGAGGCGGAATTCAGTATGGACGACGAGTACGCTCGAATCCTGCGTGACCTGTCACTGGCTGAGATCCCGGACGATAGCGCGCTCAATGTGTGGTTCGACTTGGCTGAGATGGGCTTCGACGGCGCTTTCGACAGCAAAACTGCGTTCGTGGGGCTTGTCGAATGTATGGTGGTGCTGAAGGACAAGGAGCGACGTGGCGTGGGGATGCAAAACATGTTCTACAGCGAGCAGCTGGATGCATTTATGTGTGCAATGGCCGACATCTCAGAGGACGCATGCGAGTTCTTTCAGCACCACCTTTGCGGCCGCAAGCAGAAGATCCAGATGATTGGCCGCAAACGAAAGAGCGCGATCTCCCGATACTTCGCGCTGCCAAGGAACGTCGACGGCAACGACAACGATGACGGCAGCCAGTCTGCAGATGAACCGATAGCGATGGACATCCAAAGTTCCCATCACTTGCTCTACGACCCCACGGGTTCGCTGAGCCATGCGGAAGGGTTCGCGAATCTGCTGGATGGGTCAAGCGGCATGTTGATGCCAAGTCTCTCGATGAGCGACATCAACGATGTTGATCTGAGTTCCTTCTCCGCATCTGCCCATGTCGACGACCTCGAGCAGCACAGCGAAGAGCATCGCCATAGTGTCGTAGAAGGCGGTATTTCTTCTCTCGAAGCTGCGGATTCGCGGCCCCAGCAGCCAGGAGACCAGCACGCAGAGGATGGCGATGGGTTCCTTGCTGACATGTCGCCCGCCGCTCAAGACTCGCCAACGCGTTTGACTGGTGCAGAACAATTGACTGCGTTGAAGCAACCAGATCAATCGCAATCGACAGCTTTGTTACCCTGCCCAGGGCTGCGCGACGAGAAAACGCAAGCGTACGTGAAGACCGCGGTGCAGGTGATCGGTGGCAGTCGCCCCAAGTACGTGATCGCAAAGGAGCTGTTTCCGGACGTGTTCGAGCAGGGGAAGGCCGTGAAGATCGTCGAGAAGCTGGACGAGCACCAGAAACGGGTGCTGCAGGACGCCGTGTTCAGCGAGTGTCTCTGGCGTGTCGACAAGGCTGGTAGCTGCGTCCGCAGTCTGCGCTGCCAGCGCGCGGCGGACACGAAGGCGAAGGGCGGCGTGTGCCGCGCCTGTCGAGACCTCAAGTCGGTGCCGAATTTCCGCAGTGTGCTGAGTCGCGCCAAGACGCCCAAGCGCCTCGACAATGTCAAGTACATGCCCAGCTCGTACACGGAGAGCGATCCGTTGCTGCGCAAGCTGTCCAAGAATGCGTCGTTCCGCGCGCTGTACCAGCTAGTGAAGTTGCGCGCGCCAGACGACAAGAAGAAGGCGGTGTTCTGGCTCAAGTGCGCGCGTCTGGGCGTGTTCGGCCACTTCCGCACCCACCCAGTCTTCGAGGGACTCCTGGGGAGCATGGTGGAGGCGAAGGACAAGGAGCGCCGCGGCGTTGGCAAGCAGAACATGCAGTACTCGAAGCCGCTTGACGACTTCATGACCACGCTGTCCGCCATCTCGATGGAGGCGTTCGACCTCTTCTCCTCGCACTTTTGCGGCCGGACCGTTCGCTCGCAGAAGGTGAAGAAGCGCAAGGCGGCGGCGGCGGCGGTGACAAGGGCAGGAACTGCGCTCGAGAGTGTGCACAACATGAGTCACCACGGTCTCGACACAGCAGTAGTTGCGGATTCCAGTGCAAGCGAGCTGAACGGACTGCAGTCGGAGCGCCAGCAGCTTAGGTATCCGCAACAGCTGGAGACCCAGAACAACGTCATCGACCTCCTCCAGCACCAGCAGCAGCGCTATCCGCACCACCACCATCTGATAGCGGCAGACGAGCTACTCGGAGGCCGTCAGCTGACGGCGAGTGACCTGGAAGAGAGTCAACGGTTCATGGACCGGATGCTGGACGACGTGCAGCACGATTTCCAGCTCCAGCAGCACCAGCATCACCAGCACAGCGACGGCGGCAGCGACGCTGGCGCTGTACTCGAACCGCGCACGTATCTGGACGAACGAGGCGTGCTGACGACCGAGATCTAAGCGAAGCACCAGGAACGGGCGAGCGAGCGAACGAGCCACTCGCTCAGTCTGGAGGTCGCTATCATGTTCCACACACACCAGCAAGCACACTTGCTCATTTTGATCTCTGCAACACACCTGGTCCACTCATGTGTTTCTCGGAAAGAAGAGCTACAGACTGACAGCGACCTCCATTGATCTCCTCAGGGCTTCTCGAGGTGCTTGGAGATAAGCCCCATGACCTGCGTGAACTTGATGTCGTTGCTGACCTGGAACACGTCCTTCATCTCCTGGTTCGGGCGGATCACGCGCCCGTCAGCCGGGTCTTGCAGCTTATGCTCCTTCACGTACGCCCAGCTGTTCGGCGCCGCCACCACCATACCACCACGAGAGGCTCAGCACCAGCCAGCCACTCAACCTTCCTCCATAGACAAGCAGCACGCACAACTCCTTCACGGCGGCCGGGCGCGACAGCTCCGTCTTGCCCAGCAGCCGCTGCAGCGGCACCGAGAGCTTGTAGAGCTTGGTCAGCTGCGACATCTCTCTCTCTCTCGCTCGCTCGCTCGCTTGCTCGGTTGCTCGCTTCCTCGCGTGTGAGCTCTTGACTTTTCAGTTCGTCCTGATTGTCTGGGTGAATGTCATGAATTAGCCGACGCGTTAGATGTAGCTTGCTTTTAGAATGCTATATTTCGCACTTTATCGAGCTATTACATTGGTTTAGCCAATGAACGGCCATGCAGAAGTTGTTCGGCCAATCAAAGCCCTACGCTTTTTAACAGCAGGAAATCACACCACTGCCGCCACCTTTCCACGCCGCAGGAAGCACCTTCGTCTTGCACCGTGGAGAGAGC
>JAASFW010000467.1:0-17928 GCA_023334005.1 Globisporangium orthogonon
CCCCCCCCCCCCCCCCCATTTTGGTTCTGCCTGATCGCCGCAGGCATTCACACGAACGACCACAACGCGTGGCAGCTGTACACGAAGATCCAAGAAGAGAGTGGTCTCCCGCTGCGCGTGTACATGACACCGTCGATCGGCGAGCTGAAGGAGCCGGCGACTCCCCGTCCAGGCACCAAAATCGGACTGCTGTCGTGCGACCGCATCAAGCTGTTCTCGGACGGCAGTCTCGGCGCGGTACGCGCTTGTGGTCGACATTAGGCGGTCTGGTGCGGACATCCCTGAGCTGAGCGTGACACTAATCACTCTTCATGCTTTGCTTGTTAGGAAACTGCGGCGCTGCGCGAGCCGTACATTGGGACGGAGAATCGCGGCATCTTAATGGAGAGCGATGAGGGTCTGATCAAGCAGATCGCGGACGCTGACGCCGCCGGCTTCCGTTTGGAGATCCACGCCATCGGTGCGAGACGTGTCGACCTGCCATTTCGCTCTGGTGTGTGTCTCCCCTAATCCAATTGTTTCCATAACCGCGCACAACCAGGTGACCGTGCAGCGGAGCAGGTGCTCATGGCTCTCAAGGAAGCGGGTGTCTCGCCAGAGAAGCGCCCAATCCTCACGCACTGCCAGATCCTGGGTGAAGACCTGCTCGCGAAGATGAAGGAACAGGGCGTGATCGGCAACATCCAGCCGTCGTTCACGATCACGGACGCGTCGTTTGCGCGCAAGCGGCTCGCCGAGCAGACGCTCAAGTACTCGTACTGCTGGAAGACGATGGTGGCGAGCGGGATCGTGTGCGCCGGTGGCAGCGACGCGCCGATCGAGACGTGCAACCCGTTCCAGGGCCTCTACGACGCGATCTACCGCCACAAGCCCGGGCAGCCGCAGGACGTGTTCCTCCCGGACGAGAGACTCACGTTTGTGGAGGCGCTCGAGATCTACACGAAGAACGGTGCATTCGCCGCGATGGAAGAGCGCCGGCTGGGGCAACTCTCGCCGGGCTTCCTCGCGGACTTTGTGGTGCTCCAGCGCGATGTGAGTGTGGACCACGAGGCGCTGTTGGACCCGGACTTGGTGCGCAGCGTGTGGGTGGGCGGGCGACGCACCTACGCGTTCGACGACCCGGCGGCGATGGCGGCGCAGGCAACCGACCCGGCATTTGACTTTTCGAAGAGCTCGCTCCCCGGGAAGAATGGGGCGTACGTGCGCATCTGCCGCTGCTGCTGCCGCTAATCGTGAGTGTGCTGTGCTGTGAGTGAGACCAGGACGAGTGACGACGTGTATGTCTGCACGACAGCACATTTTCTGGCAAAACATGGCTACATTTGATGTCCAATACATCAGGATGTGTGGGCCACTTATTTTTTCTTTCGAGCCAGTGGTCTCAGATCCTTCCAGTCTCAGAAGGGGTCCTATCTGAGTCCCCTGGTTTGTGCCTCTTCATACTTTGCTCCAGTCAAATGTGGTCACTATACCGCTCGCATCGCCGATACTTTGTTCCAGTCATTTCGTTCCAGTCACTTTGACTGGAACAAACTACGGTAGAGCACCGCAGAAAAAGAGCTCTTTGCGCCGCACAAGCACTCGCCCCCGGCAGCCCCCAGCAGCATCTAGCAGCAGCCAGCGACTGAGTGAGCGGCCACTTGCGCTCTCCCTTCTTCCCTCCTTCCCTCCCTCTCCCTCCCCCTCTTCTCATCTCCCTTCCTTCGCTGAAGACGCCGGCGACGGCCATGGAGTCGGACGCGGTCGAGGACAACCAGCAGCAGCCCCTCGCGGTCGCGGTCGCGGTCGTCAAGGCCGCAGAGCCGCAGGACGACGCACCGGAGACGAGAGTGAAGGAGCCGACGACGGCGGCGATCGAGAAGACAGAGGCGACGGTGGTTGAGACGACCGAAGCGACGACAGTCGAGAAGACAGAGACGACAACAGTCGAGACGACGACAGAGACGACGACAGAGACGACGACAGTCGAGATGACAGAAATGACGGTGACAACGGTGGAAACGGCGGTGGAAACAACGGCGACTACTACCGTTGAAGAGACGGCTGAGAGCGTTGTGACTGAGAGCGTTGCGCCCGATGTCGTCACGGGAGCTATGGAGGACGCGTCTGCGCCTATCACCACTACAACTGCGTCTGCTGCTGTTGATACTGTTGCTCCCGCGGCGGCGGGGGACGACACGCCGCTGCAGCTCTCAGACCTCGCGCTCCACGTGTCCAGCAACGAGGACGAAGACGAGGACGGGGAGAGCTTCGCGGATGCGCGCCAGGAGAACGACGACGACGACGATGATGATGACGATGACGACGATAGCCTCGAGCATGAGCTGCAGGACTTCTTCGCTGAGCGTAACAGCGCGCACGAGCGCCAGGGTGGCGGTCACGCGGCCGTCCCGACGACCATCAACTACTCGGTGAACGAGATGGAGGTGATCACGAACCGCGGTGGTCGCTCTGGCAGCTTGTCCAAGTTCCTTGACGACGCGGACACGTACCGCCGGCGCTCGCTGCAGTCGCTGGATGACCCGCTCTTCGGCTCGTCGATCCACCACAAGACAATGAGTCTCGCGGCGTTCCTGGACATGGGGATCGACCCGATCCTCGAGATCCTCGAGGACACGGACTCGGACATCCGCCTCTGGCTCATGCAGCCACCGACGGTGAAGGCCGTGCTGGCCGAGTTCGTGACGCCCCCCGTGTTCAGTGGCGAGCCTCACGAAGAGTACGGCTACTACAAGAAGCACTTTGTGTGCTCGGAGATCATTATGAAGCTGTACACGGGCGAGGAGGACCTGTACGAGTCTTTCTCGTCTGACTCGTCCTCGGGCTCGACCACGTCGAACGCGGTCTTTGGGTGTCAGGAGCCTGCGGACATTGAGAAGTGGGAGCAGCTCTACTCGGTATTCGACAACCCGCAGCCGCTCGACGAGATGCAGCTGTTGTTCTTCAGCAAGGCACTCGTGCGCCTGCACGACGGCTTCTGCCTCGAGGAGGGCTACGTCTCGAACGTGCTGCGCCGCTTCCTCCCGAGAGTCGTGCCGCACCTGTACTCGAACACGATCAAGTACATGCTCACGCTCATCCTGCAGTCGTACGAGAGCGTACACCCGATCACGGGCCGCAACGATGCGATGGAGATCGTCGCACCGCTGCTCGTGGAAGCCACGCGCCTGGAGCTCAGCGATCCGCAGAACGCGATGCTCGTGGAGAACACGTCGCACTTGATCGTCGACATGCTGCAGGCGAACCAGGCGGACCGTCTGGGGTCATTCTGCCGCCGCGAGGGCGGCGTGTACCTCTCCAAGTACTTTGTGCGCGACCAATTCGGGACGATCCGCGGCTTCGAGTCCATGACGCACGGCTACCACAACTTTCTCCAGTACATGCTGCTCGAGGAGCTCGGCAAGCACCCGGCCATCGTCGAGGCGATTTTCAAGAACGCTCACGAGGAGCTCACGACGCTGCGCGAGCAAAAGATCAGCGAAGCCTCAAGCTGTACGTCTGTCCCTCAAATTGTATGTTGGAGAGTGTTGATACTGACACTATTGTTTTGTATTTATGCTCAGCGCTGAACGTACACATGGCCACCGAGCTGCTGTTGCTGTGCACAAAATACCAGAATGATGCGGTCGATGGTGACAACCAGACAGAGGACTCGTTCCAAAAAGGTCGCGGCAGCTCGTTCGGCTATGGAAGCTTCTCTGCCGAGCAATTCGCGAGCTCCCCGCGCGAGTCCTCGACTGAGACGTCCATGTACAACCTCGCGTCGTTGTCGCACGGCAACACACTGTGGACGACCGTCCTGCGCGCTGCGCAGAGTACAGCGAAGGACTTTGTGAAAAACCTGGACAACGGTCTTGCACCCTCGGTCGAGATCTCGCTCGCGAAGTACCTGCACGCACTCGTCGCGCTGAACGACGAAGATGTGAACGAGCAGCTGCACGAAAGCCAGCTCATTGCAATGTACTTGCGGATACTGGAGAAGCGCTCCAAGTTCGACATGCTGCTGATCCACGTTGTCCCGGCGATCTCGTTCATTCTGCGCGACGCCGACGGCACGCGGGCGAAGAACTGCCCGCTCACGAAAGATTTGTTTGGTGTCGACGCGGACGACCATAGCGAGCCGACGATCATTGACCTGATCCTCAAGGCGAAGCTCGAGATCCCATCGCTGCGCATCTACTCAGCGATCATCCACGACGTGATCGACGAGGTGTTCGCGTCCAACAGCCCGTCGCAGAACAACGCGCAAGTGCTCTTCCACTGCAAGCGTAACTCGGCGTGGTCGAAGCTCACTGGCCGCACGAGCAGCAAGAGCGACGGCAAGCGCCTGTCGGACACGCACAAGCGCAACTCGGACGAAGAGAGCCACCGCAGCTCGCTCAAGGACCAAGCCGCCCCATCAGTCGGATCGCCGCCGCAATCGGCGGCGGCGATCGCTGTTCCGGTGCCCAACCCAGCGGAAGAGGAGCACATCGTCGTCGCAGACAAGCAGAAGAGCCCGACAAGCGAGCCAGAGAAGGTGGAGAGTCCCGCCCCGCCGGATGCTCCCGAGTTCAAAGCGAACGGCCGCACGTCGTCGTCGCACTCGGAGAAGGAGGCATCGCCGTCGAAGGAACATGCGGAGAAGGAGGCGCCGCGCAAGTCCCACTACTTCAAGAACGTGCTGCAGTCGCCTGTGTTCAAGAGTCCGATGCGCTTGGGCTCGGTGATCAAGGTGCCGGAGAAGGTGCCGTCGCCCGAGCAGAACGGACAGGACCCGGCGCAGCCGCAGCGCGGCTCGTTCGCGTGGAACAACGTGTTCAAGAAGCTGCGCAACTCGTGGGTTGCGAACCACAACAACGACAAGGCCGACAAGAAGCTCCTGGCGCTCAGCAACGAGCCGTTCGTGCAGCCCATGGCGCCCCGCCAGACGGACGTGCTTGTGGTGGACACGTCACGCGGCGAGGATGTGACGAAGCACGTGCACCACGACGGTGGTGTGATCGTCGCCGACGTGCCAGTGTCGGGCGCGTACCACTCGTCCACGGACCGGAGCAGCGTCGCGATGAACGTGATCACGTCGGGCTACATGTACAAGAGCAAGCTGCCGGAGACGGGCCAGCGCCACGTGTGGGAGCGGTACTTTTTCGTGTTGAACCGGCTCGAGGGATCGCTAAGCTATTACATCAGCGAGGCGCACGCGAAGGACCGCACGTACGTGCGCGGCACGGCACGGCCCGTGAGCGTGTCGGAGGGCATCCCGGTGCACGTCACGGGTCACCACGGCGTGTACGGCTTTCAGATCACCACGCAGGGCCACGGCGCTTTCATGGTCATCGTGGACTCGATCGACACGCGGCTCGTGTGGCTCACGGAGATCCTCGTGTGCGTGAGCTCGGCGACCCCGCAGCCGCCGAGCAGCAAGCGCCTGTCGCTTCTCGGCGATGACGCGCAGAACGCAGCCAAAATGTACAGCAGTAGCACGAGCACGAGTGGCGGCGTGAGCGCGTTGCCCAAATGGAGCAAGGCAGAGCTGAAAGAGATCGTGATCGAGTTCTACAAGAACCTGTTCGGCCCGAAACTCAAGTTCTCGACGCCGCTGGACGCACCGGCATCGTTCTGGATGGAGGAGAAGATCGACCCGGTGGCCGAGTCGTGCGTGCTCAGCTCGAACCTACCGGACTGCGTGCCGTACTGGGGCGAATTCCACGGCTACAAGCGGCTGTGCGACTACTGGAAGATCCGCGACGAGACAGTCGAGCGCAGCAGCGGCCGCGTGCTGCGCATCGTCGTGGACGAGGACGAGGAAACGGTGGTGGTCATGACGTCCACGACATTCCGCATCCTGCGCAACAGTCAGACAGTGACGGAGGAGTCGTGCGACATTCTAAGTATGAGCGGCGGAAGCATCGTGAGCATCCACTGCACCTTCGACTCGCACCGCATCGCCGAGGCCTTCCGCAAGTGCGTCCCCTGCGTCCTGTCTGTTTCTTAAGTTTGGATTGTTAGCTGACTGACGAGGGTGTGTGTGTGCTGCAGGGAGGGCGTCAGCGCGTCGTAGAGCGAACGAAAAGAGCTACGCCATACAAAGAGCGCAAGCGTACAAAAGAGAGAAAGAGAGAGAAAGAGAGAACAGACGCAGCACAAGAGTTCATGAGCTGGGAGGGGGGGGAAGCGAGAGAAGGATGAGGAGATGCGTGTGTACCCGCCTCGCGCGCTCCCGTATGTAGAGGGACCGACCGCGAGGTGGCGAGAAGAGGTTGGACTGACTGGTGTGTGCGTGCTTTTGAGAGCCAATTGTTGTGTACAATACAGATCGACCGGCATGTGTGTGCGTGCGTGTGATCTGTCCGTTTGCTGCTGCTGCCGAGACTTCTCGTGATGGCCATGTCTTGCCTTTGATTCCTTAGTCGTCGTGGCCATCGTTTGTCATGAGGATCTTGTCCATCGTGACATGACGACACCAGAAAGAGCTCTCTGACCCCACGAACAGACGCGACTGCCTCTCAACCCGCAAGAGACATCACTTCCTGCAAGATAAGGACGACGACGACGACGACAACGACAAGAGCTCGAGCGCCATGAGCGAGTTGCAGCTGATCGTGGAGCAACTTAACAAGGAGCCGTTCCGGCTCGGCCTCACGCTCGTGGCGTTCGACGAGAAGAGCAACTTCGAGCTGCTGCAGATTCTCAACGAGGTCTTCACGGAGATCGACGCCAAGCACAAGGTGGACCTGCGCAGCGAGGCGGACGAACAGCGCGCGTACCGTTACCTCGAGTTCCTGCAGCTGCTCAAGTTTCCGCTGCCGCGCGACGTCGAAAGCTTCCGCGAGGCGCTTATCCATGGCGACCGCCAGGCGCTCTACCCAATCCTGCATTGGGCGCTCAAGAACCTCGCGGGTCACAAGAAGCGCGCGTACCTCGGTCGCTTCCTAGCGCCACTCAACGTACCGCAAGAGTTCTTCGGCAACGAGAGTGCGTCGTTGGTGGCGAATGAGCTTGTAGTGTTTGAGTGATGCGACTGCTTGAACAGGTTGCGGAGCTCTGACCGGTATGTGTGCGATGGATCTCTTCATGTGGGGCAACCTGCAGCACTCAATGGCATGCATGAGCACTACAAGCAGCTCCAGGAGCAGTTCAAGGCTGTGCACAAGGAAGTGGACCAGCTGCGCAGCTCCAAGACGCGGCCTGGCGAACTGCGCAAGGAGATCTCACAGCTCGAGGAGGAGGCCCAGCAGCTGCAGGAAAAGATCGCGAACCTGAAGAAGAAGACCGCGAGCGAGAGCGGCTTCAAGGACATTCTTGAAGCCACGAGCTCGCTGCGCAAAGAGCAGGAGGAGCAAGCCAAGCTCGCGGAGCGCAAGCGCGACCAGATGATGTCGCTCACGCTCGTGGAGAAGCGCGCGCGCGAGTGCGAGCAGCGGCTCATGGATCTGCGCTCGTCCCTCAGTCACGACACGCCGCCCGAGCAGCTCTTCGAGCACCTGAAAAACCAGGTGGAGCGCAACCGCGACATCCTCGTCGTCAAGTTCCCGCAGGAGTTCAAGCTTCAGCAGGAGAATCTCCAGCGTCTCGAGCGCGCGCTGAATGAGCCGCCCAAGACCGAAGCCGACATCGCTGACATGGAGGACGAGATCGCGAGTCTCAAGAACTCGATCCAGCACTTCCAGACGCAGATCGCAGAGGCGCAAAAGGCTGCGGGGGATGACAAACTCGGCATCTATCGTCAGCATGCGAGCGTGCAAGTGAAGAAGCTCGCAGCGAAGGAGGAGGAACTCGAGGTGCTGCGCATGGAAAAGGCAAAGATGCAGAAGCAGATCGAGGAGCTTGAGGCCAAGATGTCCGAGCTCTCGGGCGCCAAGTTCATGAGCCGCGACGAGTACAAGCAGTACGCCAACTCCCTGCGCAACAAGATGAACCAATACAAGAAGGTGAAGGCAGAGCTGGCGGAGCTCACAGCAGAGAGTGTCGTATTGCATCGTACGGAGCAGCTCTTGAAGAGCAAGGACGCAGACCTCGACGGCTTCCTCAAGGACCTCGAGGCGAAGAAGGGTGTGACGGGCTTCCTGGACACGCAGGAGAAGCTTGACAACGTCTCGGAGCTCAACGCGCAGGTGAACAAGCTCAAGGGCGAGACGCTCGAGGAGATCTCGCGCATCGTGACGGATATCAACCAGACGCTCAAGGAGCGCAAGAACCAGCTCGCACCGCAGATCAAGGAGCTGCGCTCTGTGCGGCAGCGGTACCAGGAGATGGAGCAAACGTACCTTGAGCGTAAGGCGCAGTACGACAACACGGCCGTGGGGCTCGAGACCGAGCGCATCAAGCTCGAGCAGGAGTGCGGTGCGTTCCAAGAGGACTGTCTCCGCGAGGAATCGCAGTACCACCTGCTGCACTGCTTGATGCAGATCGAGCAGGGCAAAGTGGACAAAATCGAGCAGGAAATGGAGTTCGAGAAGGGCAACGGCCGGCTGCTCCGCGACATCAAGTCCTTCCAGGAGCTCTACAAGCACAAGGTCGCACAGCAGGAGAGTCTCACGAAGGAGCTACGCAAGCAGCAGAAGACGCTCAAGGCCAATACGGCTGACCACATTGCGCAGCGCGAGCAGTTCGAAAGCCTCTTCAAGCTGTTGAGCTGCAAAGTCAAGCTCGCCGGCCGCGCTGCTTCGGACGCTGCCAGCGGCAAGAACCAGGGCGGACTCGAGCTCTTCGACGGCCACGCCGACATCGCGCAGTTCGAGAACGTCGGCGGCGCGAACGTCATGACGCTCGACGCCTGAGAGGTGAGTGCAAGTGCGATCATCCATCAATGAGAGCGAGAGGCAAGTGAGAGAAGAAACATGGATGACGGCGGTGGATGAATGAACTCGGCAACGCTTTTGTGTTGGTCGTGCATGTTCTGCGAGTCGAAGTTGATGAACTACTTATCTATCCTGCTGGGTCTGATGCGTCGCTCGGTGCTGCACAGCTTACACCACGACAGCCTCCGGCTCCCCTATCTGCTGCTCTGCATGGAGCTGCTTCTCGAGAGCTGCCTTGCGAGTCTCAAAGCTGCTTCGCAGTGCTTGCAGGTCGCGCTCGAACTGCTCCTGAAGCTCGATGAGCTGCTGCCGAGCGCTCTTTGTCTCCTTCTCGAACGATCCGTTGCAGTTGCTCACGGGGTCTTCTGACTCGGACTCGAACTCACTCGTAGCGGGGCGGGTCGCAGACGCCTTCGCAAGCGAGTTGTCGAAGTCACGACTACGGCGGAAGTACCGCATGAACGACGGCTCTTCCTCTTCTTCCGCTTGACGGCTCGGGCCAACTACTGCCGAGTTCGCGACGTCCGCGACCTCGATCTCGTCGTCTTCGCTGTAACTGAAGCTCGTGGTGCGCAAAGTGCCCGAGTCGCTCATGTCCAGAGATCCGGCCGACACCATCGTGCCTGTTCCCGCCATCCAGTTCGTGTGAGGCGCTGGAGGCAGAGATGAAGTTGTGTGTGATACGGGCACCATTGTGCCGTACAAATCGCTTGTGTCGCGCCGCTCAAGAGCGGGGATGCGGCCAGCGTCCGGGGCGACTTCCCCTTGTTGCTCGCCACCACCACCACAGTACACCATTGTGCCGCATGCAACACCGCTGAGACCACCGTCTCCGCTGCCGCCGGGATGAAGGAAGCGAGCTGTCCGAGATGTCGAGTGGCGGCGAGCGACCATGCTGCCGCCGCTCTTGAGCATCGTGCTCACGTCTGAGATCGAGAGCGAACCATCGTGGCGACCCGTGGCTGTGCTGCGGTACTCGTACTCGTCTTGCGAGTGGCCCTCACGCGCCTCGGCCACAAGCTCGAGACTCTGGTCGACGAGTTCCTGGAGTATGGCGAGTCCTCCGCCGTTCGAGAAGCTCTGAAGCTTGTCGACCTCCTTCTTGATGAACGCGTGCGCGAGCAGCTCGTCAGCCGACGGGCGCTGCTGCGGATCCTTGCGCAGACACGTGCTGATGAAGTCGTTCAAGAGTGGCGAGAATCCTTCAGGCGTTTGCAGCGTTGGCGGCGCGCGGTTCGGGATCATGAAGATTGCGCGCATTGGGTGCATCTGCGCGAGCGGCGGCTCGCCCTCGGCCATCTCGATCGCGGTGATTCCGAGCGACCAGATATCCGCCTTACCATCGTACTGCGACTCCTGGATCACCTCGGGCGCCATCCAGAATGGCGTGCCGATTACGGTCTTGCGCTTGTTGATCGTGTTGGTGAGCTGCGCTGAGACACCGAAGTCTGCGAGCTTGGCGGCACCGTTCGCCGCCAACAGGATATTGCCGGCCTTGATGTCGCGATGAATGCTGCGGTTGGCGTGGAGGTAGGCGAGCCCGAGCGCCACATGCGCGCAGACAGCGGCAATCTCTCGCTCGCTCAAACACCGTCGTCTCAGCGAGATCAGGTCAGCAATTGAACCTGCGGCGCAGTACTCCATCGAGATCCAGAGCTGTCCGTCGTAGAGGAAGCTGCCGAAGTACTGCACTACGTGCGGGCTCGCGCACCGCTCGAGGATCTTGATCTCTTTCGTAAACTCGCTGAAGTCCTTGTCGTCGTTCTCCATCGACACGACCTTGAGCGCCACGATGTCCGCATTGTGCTTGGTCACAGCCTTGTACACCTTACCGTACGAGCTGCTCGGCGATAGGCAGACGTCAGAGGCTAGCCATAACAAGCGGTGAAGAAAGCGAAGGTCGACATAGAGCGTCAAGTTTGGGACGTACCCTTCGCCGAGGCGTTCGAGCACTTCGAACACGTCTTCCGGGTTCTCGTTGCGCTGAATGGAGCTCATGGGCTCGACTCTTCTGACAGGGTGGCGACAGGTGCCTGCACGGAAGAGAAGCGACTCGAGTTTACGTCGTCGTCGACAGGGGCGAACCGCAAATGGCACATCGACGCCGCCACCACCAGCAACAGCATGTCGATGCGTCGATCGTCATAAGAATCACAGAGCCATCGTTTGGGCTATTTGCAACTTTTGTCATGCTTGCAGAAGATCTGGGCCAAGTGAGATCAGACAAGATGCTGCTTGTGTGTTAGGCTGGGACGACGCTCTTGTTTTCGGAGTGGTAGCACCTACACTCTCGAGTAATCGTCTGTTCCACGATAGGACAGACGCATCGGCGTCTACAAAAGCATGAGCTCTGGGCTCTCCATGTAGCGCTTGAACACCTGGAGGAACTGCCCCGAGACGACGTCGTCCACCACTCGGCGGTCCGACGACAGCGTGACGTTCATGAGCGTCGCGATGCGCGGCTCCCCGTCGCCGTCTTCGAGAGTGAGCGGGGGTAGCACCTCCTTGCGGCCACGGCCGACCGCCATGATGCACGCCTGGCCGTTGATCACGGCCGTGAAGTTGTCGATGCCGAAGCCGCCGAGGTTCGAGATCGTGAACGACCCGCCCTGGAACTCCTCCGGCTTGAGCTTGTTCTGGCGCGCGCGTCCCACGAGCTCCATGAACACGCTGTTCACGCCGCTGAGCCCAAGCGTGTCGACCTTCGGTACGATCGGCGTGATAAGCCCCGCCGTCGTGGCCACCGCGACCGAGATGTCCACCGACTTGTTCGGCTGCACGGACTTGGTTGCCGCGTCAAAGTAGCAGTTTGCCTCTGGCACGTCACGCAACGCCAGCGCCACGGCCTTGAGGATGAAGTCGTTCACGGACACCTTGACGCTGTGCGCCGCCTTGAGCTTCTGGCGCAGTGTCATGATGCCGTCGATCTCGCAGTCAATGCTCGCGTAATGGTGCGGTGCCGTCACCTTGGACGCTGTCAGACGCTTTGCGATGACCTTGCGCATGTTCGAGAGTGCGATGTCCGTGAAGTCGTCGCCGCTCGTCTGCGCCGCCGGAGCAGGAGCAGGAGCAGGAGCAGGAGCAGGAGCAGCAGCGGGAGTCGCCGCCGCTGCTGTAGCCGCAGATGTCGCAGACGCCGCAGGTTCCGCCTCCGAATGCGGAGCCTTCGCGAGCAACGAGCGCTTTCCGAGGAATTTGATCAGCGGCTGGCGCGCGCCATGCGCAGCCGGCGGCGCCGCTGCCTCTGGCACCTTGGTCGTCGCCGCCGCCCCTGCCTCAGGCGCTGGCGCCTTGGTCGACTCCGCTGCCTTCGGCGCGTCCTTGAGCTTCTGGAGCGCGCCGCTGGCCACCAGACCCTCATACGTCTCGAGGTCCGGCACGGTGTACGCCAGCACGGCGCCGACGGGGATGTCGGCGGCGCCCTCGGGCAGTGCCATGACCGCCAGAACGGCGTCGTCCTGCAGCTCGTAGTCCACGACCGCCTTGTCCGTCTCGATCTGGCAGAGCACGTCGCCGGCGCGCAGCTCCTCACCCTCGGTCTTGAGCCAGCGCGCGAGGTTGCCAGCCGTCATCGTGGGCGACAGCGCGGGCATCGCCAGCTCCTCCACGCCGTCGGGCAGCGACGCGAAGCCGCGCAGCAGCTGCGCCGAGCGCCCGAGCAGCTGCGCGCGGGAGCCGCTGAGCAGCGCGGCACGACGGCGCCAGAGCAGCGTGCGGACGGGCGCGGCGCTGCGCATGATTATTTGGGAAGGAGGTACGGGGAATAGAGAGGGAGCTCCTGCTGCTGCTTGGGGCTGCTGCTTGGGCTGTGGATGCGAGAATGTGAGCGTCACCAAGCACCAAACACTGACGAAGGCGAATCGAGCGGCGAGCGACCAAGCAGTTAATAACAGCGGCTCAATTGGACATGGCTCGCGCTCTTGTACCCACATTTGTATGAGAACCCATCATCTGGGTCGAACTTCATTTCGTGATTCGATCTCACCCAATACAAGCAGTAAACGATTCGATATACCATATTTTATTCTAGTCACCTCATGTCCACTTTCCTTCAAACCCTTTCACGAAAGTCTTGCGAGCAAAGGTTGCCATCGCGCATTGACACTCCTGGGCAGAGCAGCTAACGTCTGTCATTCCTCCCAGCGATGGTCTGCTGCGAACGCGTGGGCTTGGCGTGCGTCTCTAGCCCGCTGGACTGACCCACTGCGCGCTACTCCCCAGACTGACGCGGTCGTGTGGAAGCACGCGACGGAAAGCGACTTGGCGCGTTTGGCGACTCGCCACTCGCTCGACGACTGCAGCAGGTGTCGATCCCTCAAGTCCCGCGCGACGCACTGACTGACAGACACACTAACTGACACACTGTCGGGCAGCGACCTGGCGGCGATCCTGCATCTTGACCCGACGGCGGATGAGAGGCACACGCTGCTGCTGCATCTGCACATCCACAACTACTCATATCCACCCCTTTGCTCCCTCGCTCTCGCCTCCGGCTTTTACTTCGAGTGCGTCAGCAGCAGCTACTCCTACTCCTTAACGAGCTGCACATTTTGCCGCCAGCAGAGCTTCAGCCTGCGCCAGACGTCGGCACTGCTCGGCATCTGTCAGACACTCGTGGCGAGGGACTTGGCGCCTGCCAGCGCCACAGACGTGGGTGACAGCTTCGCGTTCTTCCAGTCACTGCTCCTCACGCACAGCGTCGAGCGCCCGCCGACGAGGTTCGTTGGGAAGGCGCAGCACTACCTCACTGTAGTCACTTTTAACCGCAGCTCGCGCACCCACCTAGCGTCCAGGTATTCAGCCCACAGGAGGTTGAGGCGATCGTCGACTTCGTCACGCACTCGTACTTCCGCCACCTGCAGCTCTACAAGGCCGCCTTCACGCCCTTCGCGCACACCTTCCTGGTGCAGACAGCCGTCAACGGCGTGGAAACCCCTCGGCGGCCGCGCCCGCTCTCAGACGCGGTGCTACACGTGGAACCACCGACAGCGGTGGGGAAGGCACCTGCGACGAGCGAAGGCGATACCGACGAGCGCGTCGTGCAACGACACGAGTTACATTGAGAGAGAGAGAGAGAGAGAGAGAGAGAGAAGAGCGCGCTGCGTGTAGAAGCTTTTATCGCCGCCTGTCTAATCGAACAGACCGCGGTACTTGGACTGCGCCAGCTGCACGAACTGGTCGTAGGTCTCGAGATCGAAGTTCTCGCCGAAGAGCGTCGCCTTGAACTCATGGATTGTCTCGCTGTCCACCACTCGGCCGATCACTTCGACCACTTTGCTGCTTGCACAGCGACACACGACCGGCAGCGCCAGCGTCAGCGCCAGCGACACCAGTAGCACTGGCGCCTTCCCACTCAAGTGCGCACGCACCTGCTGTAGTCGCTGCCGGGTGCGGGGTTCACGTTCACGATGCCGCCGTCCTGTCAGTCCAGCGTGACGTCAGCAACAAACCAGCCACCACCACCCGAGCTGCCGCCTGCCCAGACAAACGCACCGACGCGCGCAGCACGACAGCCGTGGGCGTGTGGCTCTCCACAGCGCCCACGAGCGCCACCGTGCGGCCGACGTATGCACCGAGCATCTTCTTGTTCACGCGCGGCGCCGTGCCGCCCTCCGCGTAGCTCATGACTTTGTCTTAACGAATTTGTTTCCTTTGCTGTGTACCAAAAAGGTGATACCGTTATTCTGCCACTTTAGTACCGGATATTATGGGTATTGAATTACCTGGTATCAAGTGCAACAAAATACCGGTATTGTGCTCTTGGTACCATGGACTGTCTGGTGGCAAAATACAAAAGTATGCACCTGTCTTATCGAACGCGATGGTTAAGTGACTACAATCTCAAAGTGCTTCCAATGCAAGATGCCGTCTACAGCGTTGCCTACGAGATATATATCGTACAAATTTTACCTAACAGTGAACCTGACATGCGATGTGAGAGTTCGTATCCTATTTCGTTGTGTAAGTGAGAACACAAGATAAATGCAGTCTTTTTGCGGCACTTCCGAAACCGGACAGTTCACACAGTGTATCATTAGAGAACCTTCGCAAATAATTATGTTTTGCGGAGTTATAGAAATGTCTTGGAAAAAAGTGCTTTATATACAGGAAATGTTGACCATCACCCGATAAAGAGTCAAATGCCGAAAATGACCATACTTAAAAATAAGCTGCGGTCTTTTCGAGAAAATATTAGGCATATTCCATATAGGTGAGCTGCGTTGGGATATTCCCCAAATGCTTGATAAGATGAAGTAATTCGGAAAAAATTCCGTCTTTTTGTGTGTAAAGATCCATCATTCTCTTATGATGCACTTTATCGCAAATAATCACAGCCATTGGTCTTGAACCTCCTAGAGCACTGACACCATTGATGCTACTGGCGCACTTGGCACAGCACATACATTAACTCGAGCATTCTTCATTTCACCGTGCTCCACACTCCAAGCCCAAAGCCTGCTCAAGATGTCCCGCAACGCTTTGCAAGTTGCAGACCGACTGCAGAGACAGACCGAGGAAGAACACACCAACTTGATTCGAAGCAGTCAGCTCTTCGGTGACCTAGCCCGCCATGTGGAAGAAGAATCGCCTGACACCAACGCCCCAATCTTCGAAGAGTACGTCGCGGTCAACGGAGACGACACTATCAAGGCAATGACGAACTTTTCGGTCAGCGAGTTCGACAAGCTGTGGGCTATTGTCGAGACAGACGTCGTCACCGCATGGATCCAAGGCAGCGGAAGGAAACCATCGACTGCACCTAAGGATTCGCTGTTCGTCACGCTCTCTGTGCTAAAGCACTTCAACACATGGCAAAAGCACTCGATCGACTTCAACATTGGCGTCTCGTCGCTAGAGAAGCTTGTCAGTCGAGTCATCGCGCTTGTCGAACCTGTGCTTTCTCAGCGGTTCATCAAGCCAGTAAAAGTGTCCAAGCAGATGGCGTCCGGCATGGTATTCACCAATTACCCACACGCTTTGTACGCTACCGACGTCAAGTTCCAGCCAGCGTATCGTCCTACTGGCCGGTACACTGAGCAGAAGCAGTACTACTCAGCCAGGCACAAGCTCTAGGGTTTCAAGATCGAGTGCTCCGTCGCGCCTCCTGGACTGGCTGTTGACGTGTCCGTCCACTCGCCTGGCTCGTCTTCCGACATGACAATGATGCTCGATCGACTCTCCGTGCACCGGTCAATGTTGAAGAAGGAAGACAGCGCTTCGCAGGAAATTGGCCGTGAGCCAACACAGTTTCCGAACATGTGGGCGGTTTTGGTGGACAAGATTTATCAAGGAGCGGGGCGGGTGCTACGAACGATTCAACCAAAGAAGCAGCCGAAGGGAGGTGTGCTTGATCGAGAGGACATCGCCCGAAACCAAGCCATCTCATCGGACCGTGTCCTCGTCGAGAACTTCTTTGGGCGCCTGTGCATGCTGTGGAACGCAATGTAGTCTACTTTCACGTGGAACGAGAACAGGTACGACACAGTTGCTCGGCTGTGCATCGCGCTGACGAACTTTCACGCAGGTCTGATGCCGTTACGGGCTCGCGACTCCGAGCACTACGGTATGGTACTGTCAAAGTATCAGTCCATGGGCGACCGAGTTCGCTCGCAACGTGCTGAGACCCAGCGTCAGTACCAAATTCGTCAACGTGCCTGATCGCGCCCATACTCGCCGGGTCATAGTGAGACACAAATAAAGTCTGAAGATTTTGAGTTTTAGATTTAGCACTAGCTTGTCTCTATACTTAGTTGTGATCGGTAAATAGACTCCCTATTGCAAACAACGATGGGGTAATCGATCTCCGTGCAGCTAGATGGGATTAGGCTGCGGTCTCACAGCGGCTAGAAGCCGCAGAGTCCACATGTACCAGGTGCCCTCTAATACCACACCACGCGCTCTCTTAAACTCCACAATGCACTACAGGGGTTTGTGTGTGACGTTCACAGTGCTTCGGCCCGTCACACCCTTACCAGTCGAATGCAAGTTGGAAAGTGAGTCATTGATGTCTGATGGAATACTCTGCCATCTCATGTCGCTTTTGGTGCTATTTCAGCAGCAACAAGCTGTGATGGCATGCTGATATAGTATGCGACCTTTCGAGCAAGAATAGAACTGGTCTTTCCTGTGTCTGATGTTGGCCATGATCCGATCAACGGGTGAGGAGACCTCTGAGATATGATCTTATCACGTGTATAAAAGAATAGACCACCGTACTTAAACATGACGCTACGGCACGAATTCAATTTTGATGGCAGATAATGCTTTTTCGGATATAACTGTGAACTATTGAATATACCCATGTTTTTTTTAAGAAGAAGAAGTTGCCAGAACACAATGTAAGCATTTCTTATAAAAGTGAGTATTTAAGAACAAAATCGATAACACAGGAAAACACACTTTTTGCAAGTGTTATCTATTAATATCGATTGTCTGACCACGATTCAATCAACACAGGGTTAGGGCAAAATAACAAAATGTGTGGCCGACCATACATAAAGGATTTTTGTACACACCATTGAGAAAATGCTTATTGCCCAGCCCTAGCCCTAGCATCACGTTCTTCAGACTATAAATCCTAACGTGGAAAAGGGGAGGGAACATAAGCTCAAATTCCGGCTATAACGGACCTGTTTGTTATGCACCGTGCACGTGTGCGATCATGGAAAAGCGCACCAGCCAAGTCCTTGACTTGAGTGAGAGGATTATGTGGGAGAATACTGCTCTCGTCCCAAAACCGAAGTCTTACAAAAGGGATTTTTTGGCAAGGGGCGTGACTAGCATGCACGTGTACTTACGATAAAGCTTGCTTTTTCAGCTCTGTGTGTCATCGTTACGAATGTTAATAACAGTGAAGAAACGAAAGGAAATTGAAGACCTGATAGCCACCCAAGTAATGGGCTCTTCATACTAGTTGGGATGTTGAAGCCTTTAGTCAATAGTAAGGCGCCGCAACTTGATTTTCAGACTACGAGGGCTTCAAATAAGCGTGCATTTAAGAGGGACACTGTAACGGGGTTACACTTGCTGGTTATCAAACATAACTCAGCAATGCAGGATTCCAATCCGCATAATTACGAAAAGGCTAGCCACACTTGGCGCCTTCCATTATTGGCTACAATAGCACAATAAACCACCAATAAGATAG
>JAASFW010000468.1:0-17902 GCA_023334005.1 Globisporangium orthogonon
ATCGTATGCGACATCGATTGGAAGCGTCAGCATCCTCAGCTGAGCGCCAGCTGAGCTCCCGACCACGCGGCAGCCATCACTTCCGATTGCCCAAGTGCCAAAGTCCAATCGATGGAGTGTCGTGTCCACTTTGCGAAAAGACGCCACCAGCACACACCTCCAGCGCCATTACCAGTACCAGCACCAGCACTTTCTCCGATGGACCCGAGCGAACGCTCCAGCGCCCGTCGTCGCCCGGACGACACCGAGCCACTCGTGTCCGGTGAGCTAGAGCCCCGGAGCCCGTTCGCGCGCATGCGCTCCGGGTCTTCGGATACATCTTCAACTGGTGGCGATGCCATTTCTGTGACTCGAGTCGCGACACAGTCGATGAGCGTCCGTATGCGCGCGCGCCGCAGTCACACAGGCTCAAGAGCATCCGGAGATCCGAGAGCTTCGGCTGCTGCACGACCCCAACATCCCAGCAGTAACGATGCAAACAACGGCGCCACTGTATCGATCGCATCGCGGATCAGGAGTCGCTTTCATCTCGACAGAGCGCGAGGTGCGTCGAGGCGTCTCGTTTAGTGTTCAAAAGGGCGATTGGGTGCAGAAGTTCATTGCGCTAAGACAAACGCGATTGCTCTTCCACAGCTGAGTTCCGGACGAACGCCGGACTAGCGACGCGCGTCGCACTCGGAGTGCTGCTCGCGGGTGTGGCACAGACCCGCGCGCCGGCAGCGCAAACCCTCAATGGCCACCATCGCGAATGGCTCTTCCTGCCTGATCACTACTTCCTCGGCGGACTCACATACGCTGCTGTGATGGTCGTCTACGCCGGCGCGCGCACTGTTGGCGGAGTGCTCGAGCAGATGTGGCAGATCGACGTCGGCGTGGCGCTCGCACTACTCTTCGACTTTGTCGTCTTCGCGACCATCCCAATGACCCAAGAGAACCTCGTGAACGCGCCGGCAAATCTTTTGCGCGGCGGATCGACGTACTCGATCAGCCTGCGCGACCTGGCGGTTGTGGCGCCTCTGCTGCTGGTCTTCACGTTCGTTGTGCTGGTGTCACCAATGGTGTGTGAGTTCGTGTTCGTTAGAGCGAGGTGGTGGTCTGCGAGATGTCGAACATGGCTGGGATCGGAATCTCACATGACTCTCCTGCGTGCCGAATTCTGTCACTTCCCACGGCGGATGGCGAACCCTCCCAGCAAACAAACATCAAGAAGTTCGCTGTCAGCACGAGTCTCTACTTCAGTGCGTCCGAAGTACCTCGAGCTTGATCAATTCGTCGCCTGACATCCCCCTTCTCCTCCCCAACTCGCACGCACACTGACGATGTAGTCGTTTGATCTTCTTGTGCGACGATGCCATCCGACAGCGCTGACACTCGTGAATCCGATGCATCCGATCTACCCGAATCAGCTCAAGACGCTGGAGGACGCGCTCTTCGGGACGAAGAACCTCATCACGAACTTTGCGATCTACTCGGTCGTCGGCGCCGTGGGCACGGCGATCGGGCTCGCGACTGTACTGCTGCCGACTCCGATCCTGTGCGTCAGTGTGCCTGTCTGCACGTTCATTTGCCTTGTGTCACCTGCAATAACGAGATCATCAGCTGAACTGGAACATCTGTGTGCAATCATCTCGTGTGTCCGCAGGGCCACGCGGCAGCTCAAGGCGCACATCAAGGACGCACCGCACGACATTCGAGACATCCTCAACCTTATCGTGGATTCCTACTGCTTTCGCGCCAAGGATATCAAGTCCATGGACTTCTTTCGCCTGCGACTTGACCGCTTGCTATTCGTCGCACGTGCACGACTCGAGAAGATGGAGATGCTACTGAGCGACTGCGGCTGGGAGGAGCTGCTGGGCGTCTGGATCTGCTATCGCTTCAACAAGACCGTCGCGAAACAGTTCGTGAAGCTGTACGCGCGCTTGCTGCAAGACATGCACGCGATGAAGTTTGCGATCGAAGCCGAGACGTGTCCCTGGACGCACGTCGTTCTCGTCAGGAAGCTCCAAAAGCGCATCTTCGTGCTGCAAAACGAGGTCAACGACGTTCTCGAGGAGATCACCGACAAGGTTCTGCAAGCTACCACAAGTGCGTGCCTGATCGAGTTGCATATGATAGCAAGGGCGGCAGTTCACTGACACAGGTTTTGGACTAACAACTCTGCTCTCTGCTCGGCTGATGTACTGCTGCCGCTTCTTCCTTTGCATCTCTTCTTCGCAGCCATGTCTTCACCGCGATTCGTCATCTTGGAACACAAACTCGAGCGCCTCATGACCAAGCACGCGGCGCTCTACAGTGACGTCGCGGCGTCCGAGGTTCACTCGGCGGCAGACGTTGGCCAAACCATGCCGCTGCACCTCTTCCTCTACAGCTTCCACGCGCTCGCGCACTCGCTCATCGCCTTCCAGCACCAGTTCAACCGCAAGAACTTCTCAGCGCGCTATCGCGTGCGCAACTTCCTTCGAGCCGTGGGCGCCAGCTTCTGTGAGTGGGGCAACTACCCGCGCACGCTGCTGACGTTCTCGCTCCGCACGACGCTAGCAGTCTTTCTTGGTATCGCCGTCTCCACGTTCGCGTTCGCGTTCAGCTCGACCGTGCCGACTGCAATCGCCATGGTCGCGCAAGTCCACATGGGCGGCTCGTACAGCAGTACGGCGAACCGCCTGACTGGGCTCGTGGCCGGCTCTGTGCTGCCGTCGATCTTCAGCTTCTTTCTCTGCCGGCTCGCGAGCGACGTGGTGTACAACACGCTCAACAACATCGTGCTCTTCGTCTGGACTGGCGCCTCAATGTACGTCTACTTCAGCGGATCGTACCTGTACGTTGCTGGCATGGTCTCGGCGTACATGGCGGCATCCGTGCTGCTCCAGCATGACTGTCGCAATACGACCGAGTCAACGAGCGTGCTGTCGTACTCGGCGCTGACGGAGAATGCACTCGGAATTCTCATCCTGTTGCTCGTGGAGCTAACGCTGCAACCCGCAAGCGCCACGACGATGCTGCGAAAGAGCATTCAAGAGCTGCTCGCTCAGTACGGCGACGTCTTTCGCAAGGTCTTTCGCCATCTCGCAGCGAGCGAGCGCCTTGGTGCACGTGATCCAGCGATGCAACTACCTTCGGTTATGGTAGATCAGCACCACGAACGACTCGACGAGCACGAGCGGAAGAACTTGCGGACGCTGCTCTCCATCACGCTCCCGCAGATCCTCACGGAGCAGACCCAGTTGTTGCAAGACGCCGCGCTCGAGCCGGCGCTCTGGCGCCCCAAGTTCTCGAGCGACAAGTACGCGCGCGTGCTCGCCGAGTGTCGGGTGCTTCTCGCGCGGCTGTGCGTGCTGCTCGATCTTGTCGAATGGCGCGAGAAACGACGCGCGGCGGGTGTGGACACACTGCTACAGCGGCCGTTCGCCAGCACATTGAACGACGAGTGTTGCGCTGCGGCAGCTGAGGCTGGTGTTCGGGACGAGAGTAGCGCAGCAGTAGCAACAGCGAGAACTGCGAACAGTGTGCACCAGCGATGGTTACTCAACCAAAATGCGTTCGAGTCCAGCGTTGAGGACTCGTTCGAGACGCTTGCGCAGATCTTCGGCTCCGACTTTCTGTACTCGAGCGGCGACGAGACCGCGATCTTCCTTCAGATGATCGAGGCATTCCGACTCGCTGACGTCCATCGGCGCGGCGAGGTGGACGCGCACGACCTTGCGCTGCTGCTCGAGAAGCTGCTTCCGTACTCGGCGACTGGCAGCGTGCGCGTTGAACAACTCATCGACGACTTCATGCGCGCGGTCGATGTGAACCATGACGGCAAAGTGTCGTTTGCCGAGTTCAAGCGCGCACTCGATGACGGCTTCCGCTTCGAGCTGGAGATCTACGAGACTATGGCGGTGGGGAGTGGTGGTGGTGATGGTGCTGTCACTGCTGCTACCGGTGTCGCTCCCTTGGTATCGGCGATGGCTCCACCGACTGCGGTGCATGCTCTGACTCCAGAACCAGACCACCACGATCACACCGCCAATGCGAAGGTTTTGACTCTCCAGACCCCTGCTACAGCGCCACCGTCACTGAAGGCTTCATCAGCAGTGCCTCGGAGGCGGCGTACATCACTGGAGACCTCGGGGGATGCACTACTGAACGTCGAGTCGTTCTCCGTCCGACAGGCTGCGGCCGCGCTCAAGCAGAGCTACGAAGAGCTCTTTATCCTGCAGTATAATCAGCAGAAGCAGCAGCAGGAGTGCGCCGTACCGATGGACGACGTGATCGTCATGAGCTCCATGATCTCGACATGCGAGGAGATCTCCGCGAGCTTGTCGCAACTCAGCGCACTGGCAGCAACATGATGGTCTTTCGATCTGCTTCATGGCAGTAAGAGCACACAGCAAGGTGTACCGTCCAGGTTCGAACGTTGATGGCCACAAAAGAGCGAACCGGGGTCGATTGCACAAGCGCGGATCTCATTCCCGTCGGAAGGTGAAGGTGCCTTTGAGGCACGCACAGGAAGTAGTCTCGAAAGCGCAAACGCTCGAGTCTGCACATGTGGTCGAAGTTCTCAGGACAGGCGGGCTTCTCCGGCACACCTTCGTCATCACGCAACTCCATGTAGCTCGGCCAGAACTGAACGCTGTTGTTCTCCGCTCGTCACGCGAATACCGATGGAAGCTGAAGCGCTCTTCTTCGCCTTGAAATGCGTGGTCGGAATACCATCGTTGTGGTCGGCCAGTTGGGATTCAGCGATCTCGAACTGCACCAGGTTCTCCAGCACGTTTGCCATCACTTCGTCAATGCGGTGACCTGCCAGCTCGAATTGCACCAGGTCCTCCAGCCCCATCTTCAGGATATCTAGACGCTGAGTCGGCAGCAGAGTGCGACCTCCGACTTTCGGCGTCAGATGCGCCTCCTTCACGGCAACAGAGAAGGCGTAACCTGCATTTGTCTATTCGCAAAGAGACCGGCAGTCGTGAGACTAGCCATCAAAGAGGAAGTCCCCGCGCCGTCCTCTAATAAGTAAGCGCGTACGACTTTCTGGGCGAGAGATCGCTGCGAGCGAGCACAGTCCTCTGCTGGGGTCTTGCCCTGGTGTCTGGGAGAGCCGTAGCCTGCGGTGTCAGCCAACTGCTAGGGTTCTAGGAGTTGCCGACGCGAAGGGTAACACTCAAGACAGTCGACTGACTGGAAGTCAGTGTGGTGTGGTGTGGTGTGGCGGCTCGCCTCCTTGTCTTGCTTTTCGATTGCTGTCCCAGCCACCCAGCAATACTATCGATGTCAAAGAGAATTGTGAGCTACCTAAGACCGAGCGCTCCTAGCGCCCACGACTGCAAAATAATGCTCGGAAGTGGTGGCAGCTTTGCAGAGAACTCAGTGGGTAGCTTGCTTTCCTTCGCCGCAGTGTTGACGGCACGCACCCGTCAACCTTTTCGTGTTCACAAACTCAGCACAGCTCGAGTTGGGTGAACAGGGGCTACAATTTGAAGCTGCTTCAAACACCATGTAATCATTACGATGGCACTCGGAATATGGCTGGGACGAGGTAGCATCGGGAAAAAGGACCCGAGTCCGACCTCGCCTGCGACTCGCCTGCGACTCGCCTGCGACTCGCCTGCGACTCGCCCGCTCTACCCAACAACTGATCGCCCCTGACCAGTTCTTTCATGTCGACGAACTCTCGTCCGCGTGTGCTTGTCTCTGGTGAGCCAAACTTGCTCAGCAGGACAGAAGCATTGAGCAGTGGTAAACCGACTGATCGACGCCTTAATCGGCATCGGTGCCGATGTTCACCGCCCGTCCGGTCGAACTCTTCCTCACTTCAGCATTTGCACGCAGCTCCACAGCTCCTCTCAACTACTCACGACACAGCAAACTTTGCACTCAACTATGAGCTCGGCCCTCTCGACCACAGACAGCCCGCTCAAGGCGAACCCAGAGGTGCGCGACAAGATCGCGATGCACGCGTACGTCTCCGGACTCAAATTCGGCGCCAAGGTCGCGACGTGCGTCGGCACAGCAGTGCTCGCGGCGCACACGTACGTGCCAAAGTTCCGCACGCGCCTCGGCATCAGTGGCAAGTGGGGACTCGTCGTGAGTTCGTTCCTGGCGGCGTCGACCGTCGAGTCCGAGCAGCGCATTCTCGCAGGCGCGCGCGATCCGGAGCGATACCTTGCAGCCATGCAACCAGACTACGTGAGCCTGGACGCGCACAACCGGGAGAGCAAGCTTCGCCTGCACGAGCGCGCTGCGAACTTCCTGTTCGATCACCCGTACCGCGCGCTCGCGGGCGTGGGCGTGCCGGTCGTCGGCTCGATCTACATGTACCAGCGTATGAACCCGGCGATCCAGGTGTCACAGCAGATCATGCACACTCGACTGTATGGCCAGGCGGCTGTCGTCGTACTGCTCCTGAGCTCCATGGCGTTCCATGACTACATGGCCAAGCACGGCCGCTTCGAGGTACCCGAGGAGATCACGAACGAAGCTTACTAGAAAGGAGATCGATGCAGACACCAACCAAATCCACCTCAGAACACAGGGAACACATCGGGACTTCGTCACTTCCAAGGCAAGCCGATCCGAAGGCTTGCATTTCACAGCCACCGTCACGCAGCAAGCATCGAGACTCAGATCGCCCACAGATCCAACATCGTGGTCGTCTTAGGAGTCCGGCTCACAACAGTTAGATCAGTTTGCAATTTAATGGGTGGTGTATTCTTGCGATTCCCTATTCCCTTGCTAGGATACAAATAATGCATACCATTCGCGATTTTTCCTCTCTCTCCTGTCCAAGACGGTACAATTCTGCTGTCAAACTGTTTGACAGCAATCGTCATTCTGCGATTCACCGCCGACCACACACACGCAAGCAAGCACGATGAGCTCGAGCGGCGCCGTCTCCTCCGCGCCCACGTCGACGCTCGAGCCGCACGCGGCGCGAGACATCATCACGATGCACGCTTACACCAGCGGGCTCAAGGCCGGCGCGCAGGTCGGTGTGGTCGCGGGCGCCGCGGTGCTCGGCGCGCACCACTACTGGCCGACGTTCCGCAAACGCCTGGGCGTGAGCGGCAAGTGGGCGCTCGTCGTGAGCTCGTTCCTCGGCACGTTCACGGTCGTGGCCGAGAAGCGCATGCTCGCGGGTACGCGTAACCCGCAGAAGTACCTCGACTCGCTCGACCCGGGCTACGTCGAGGCGTCGGCGCACGCGCGCAAGGTGCTGCGGCCCCACGAGCGCGCCGCCAACTACGTGTACGACTACCCGTACCGCACGCTCGCGATGGTGGGCATGCCGCTCGTCGGCGGCATCTACGCGCTGCAGCGCACGAACAAGGCGCTGCAGCCCTCGCAGCAGGTCATGCACGCGCGCATCTACGGCCAGGGCGCGGTCGTCGTGCTGCTGCTCAGCTCCATGGCGTTCCACGACTACATGGCTAAGCGTGGGCGCTTCGAGCCGGAGGAGTAGGCGGCATTGAGATTGCGATCAAGAGAACGAGCGAGAGAGAGAACGTCTCATGTATGAAGACTGTTTCGCACGGGAACGCCTGTCCGCAGGCCGGCTGGGCTATAGAGCGAGCGGTTGCTGGTACGCGTGAAGTAAGCACGCGAGCTGCAGTCGTGTAGCATTGCATAAGAAGAAATGATGCGATTTTCCCAACCATGAACGTGTGTGCGTGTGTCGGACGGTTTGGAGGTGTCTCTCACTCTCTGTCGCTTCCTGTTTCACATATGCCTCGCGTGTATCTACTGCGCCTTCTTGGCGGCACTCGCGCGGTGCTTCCAGTCGAGATACGTCGGGTCGCCGAGCGGCCGCGGGTTCGTGCACTTGCGCACCGCGAAGAGCACGCCCGCGACACCGAAGATGCCGCCGATCGCGAGAAAGAAGATCCCGAGCGCCAAGTTGTCGCTGCCGATCCACGAGAGCTCGCTCACGACGAGTGCCTTGGAGCCGCCGAACGAGCGTACAAAGAAATTGGACTGCACAGCGAACACGAGCTTCGTGCCCGCGGGCAAATCGCGCTCGATGCGGCCGTACGTTTTGCGGAACGGCTGCGTCGCGGCACCGTCGACCCATACGCGCCAGTGTTCATTCTCGACGCCCGTGCCAACGCCCACGTTTGGATCGGTCGGGTCGTGCACCCACGCCGTGCTGTTCGTGTAGTCGGGCGTGAGGCGCGGACTCCTGTCGCCGCTCACGGGCGCGATGATGCGACTGAAGTTTGGGTTGAGCCACACCGGGAGGTACTCGGTCAGGTTCATCTCCCACGTCGGATTCTTTGCATTGTGCGACGGATACGTGCGTGCCACACCCTTGGACACGAGGTCGGTCGGGCCGAGCGTGCCGCTGCTGTTTGGCAGCACACCCTCGTGCAGCCAGAAAATGTCGTTGAACATAGTGTTCGCGATGATCCCGCACGGGAACGCCTTCCGCTCGCGCTTGGATGCAGGGTCGCACACGGTGACGTTGCAGAGCTCGGACTCGAGTTTCTCGAGCGGCGCGCACATGGTAATCGGGATGCCTTCGCGCCATTCGTCTGTGAACTGCGTGCGGTCGACTGACGAGACGAAGCGGCGATGATGCTGATGGTACCCGGTGAGCTCGTAGTACACGTGCGCCGTGCCGGAGATCGCTTCGGGGAGCGTGATCGTGACAAAGCACGTGTGGTTCGCATGGAACGAGTTGGCCATGTCGGGCGTGTCGAGCAGGCAGTTGGTCAGGTTCGCTATCTCACTGTTCTCCTGCTGAGCAAGAGCGTCGCCTCGATCCGTAAAATTGGTGTCTGAGCCACCGTCGTACACGACACGCACGGTCGTGAGCGACGCCGATGTGAGCACGATCGCGATGCCGAGCGCGAGGCATGTAGCGGTGACGAAGAAACAGATGCCGATCGTCCACGAGAGCGTGAGCATGGGCTCCCACATTGGCAGCTTCTGCTGCGCCCAGCGTGTGTTCTCGGGGCGATTCGCATGCGGGTCCTTGGGCTTGCGATTTGCGCGGCTGCTCGCTCGGCGATGGCAAGGTTGCTTTATCGGCACCGGCGCCACAGAGCACAAGTTGTCGCTCCCGATGTCGCCAGGTGCTGTCGCCGGCGCGATCGTCGCCACGGACACCGCCGGCTCGTCCTGGTGCACGACGATCGCTGGCATCTTTGGGCTTGCAGGTAAGGGCGGGCGCAGACTGATCTCGTTCTTGCTGAGAGCGGATGGGCGGTGAGATGATCGCCGATGTAGCGTGCGCGTGCGAAGTGTAAGTCTTCGGTGCACGGTACTGCACACCCCGACTTCTAAAAATACTGAAAAACCACCAGACCATAAATAAGACCATTTAGATGTACATCGAAAACTTCGTCAAAAATATCGGACGCGCCTCTTCGCAAAATAGACGGCTCAGGTCCTTGCTGTTGATCGACTGCCGCACACACGACACGAGATGATGCCTTCGCTCCTTGTCTTCGGGTGGCATCCACAGCACCTTTCTTTCTTTCACTTTCACTGTGTGCGGATGTCACTTGCACTGCTCGGCAAGATACTTCACTGGTCTCGTCGATGCTCGCTTCCAGGTCATTCACTGTCGCGAGCTTGATGTCCACGTTCAAGTATTCCAGCTCCTCTTCTTTTGGGCATTCTACCAGTTCGTCAATGTCGAATTCGGGTTACTCTGCACAGCACTATGCAGACAAAACTCACCACCACCACCGCCACAAAAAGGAAGACACGGAAGCTCAAGAGCGCATTGACCAGCTTTACCAGCTCAGGCGAACGTAAGGTGAGGGAAGCACTACAAGTGCACTGTTGCTGTGAGCATAGAAATGAGAGATCGAGCTCGCGATTGGAGTCCGCAAACGGTCTTCGTCATCAAGGCGAGTGATCGCTTTCTCATCCGGAGAAGCAGCCGTCACGTGGAGGAAGAGTGGTGCTTCCGCTGCCACCTGCGTCTGGCGGAGGCGGGAACGAACCGCTCCCGCTACCGAATGGCGGAGGACGACCACCACCGCCGCCGCCCGCGTTCGCGTTCGCGACACCGCCGTTCGCAGTGAGCGTCGCCGCCGCCGACACCGTCTTAGCAATTGTCGAATCGACGCCAATGGAGATCCACGAGAAAATGCCGTCCTCGACCGAGTCGCCGAGGAAGGCGTACTCGACGACAGGGTCGAAGCCAGTCGCCGCCGACTGCGCGAAGATGCTATCTTTCGCGTTGGTGGTCAGCGGCTGTTTGTTGACCGCGTATGCCGCCGTGGCCTCGACCCGTGAGATGAGATCCTGGTCAAAGAATATCTGTCCGACGTGTGAAGCCAAACTGCCGACATACGTGTTGTTCGGCAGGAGTGAACCTCCGTGGGATCCCATGACGTGGATGTGCGAGGCACGGCCGGTGTAATGTCCCGGGAACGTCGTGAGGAAGGTCACGAGCCCCTCTTCGTTCGTCGGTGCCAGTCCGCGGTTGAACGTCGTGTTGATATTGGAGGCGTCCGCGGAGTTGCCGTTGCCGCCTGCGACGACGCCTGCGTACACGCCCGTGGTGTTGCAGTGCCAGAAGTCGACGTACAAGTTCTGTACTGGCAGACAAGTGTTGACGTCGATGATCTGGAGCTCCGTGTAGAGGTCGATCCCAGCCTGCTTCTCGCGGATGTCTGTGCGGATGAGCTCGCCGCTGACGTAGTACGGACCCTCAGTGACCTCCGGCTCGAGGATGCACTTGACATTGTCTCCAAAGAGAATGCTCGGATCCGTGCCGACGTTGACACCAGTGAGGTTGGACTTGTGGCTCGTGGCGATGACGGTGGCGGCGTCGAGACGGCGCTGCACGCGTTCTTGGCGGAGCTGTCGGATCAAGGCGGTACGGCGCTCGAGCGCTCGCTGCTGGAGCTCGCGGGCGTGGCCCTCGTTGGCGCACGCAGCGAGTGAGCGTCGTCCCTTTTCGATGAAGAGCTTGCGCTGCGTGTGCTCAACGGCAGATTGGACGTGGTGGGTCCCAGGGTGAGCGGCGGTGTCGCCTACAAACGCCGCCGCCACGACGAGCGCTGCGGCCAAGAGCGTGGAGACCTGGACCATCGGAACGATGGAGGTGGATGGCTTGAAGACTTGGTACTTGCGGGCTGTTGCTTGACGTGCGTTGTCGCCGATGAATTGCAAAGTGATAAAGTGTTCGCTGCACTTAAAGGCCTTACGTGGTTGGCCTGGGAGCAGTTCCAGTTCCCTTCATCTATATGCCGCTCTTGATTCGAACGTGCGTGCGCTTCAACCGCTCGTTGCGCGACCTCCGGAATCGAGCTGACGAGGACAGCCTCTCGCTCGCGTCTGGTTACGAGGGATATGTGAGGATTGGTGCGCGAGCGACTGGCAACGAACCAGGTCCTCCAGATTTTGTCTTCAACGAGGTCTTCGGTTCGATTTCCCTGTCGGCAACTCGTTCGTTGCAAGTGCTCAATTATGCACTAGCGAACAACGAGTACGAGTTGCTCTCAATGCCAATCGCACGTGCGGTCGGCACCTGTGAACAGTGAGCAAAACGAATGTCGAGCAGAGTCTTCTTCTCGGCGGCTATCAGTGTAGTGTGCGATTTCTTGCTAGCCTTGGCTTGCACCAGGCAGCTCGACGAGGAAAGGGTGTCGGCACAGAAGACAGGGAGTTACCGTGTTCGAGCTGGCGTGCGTCTTTCATTCACCAGAAGCGCGACAGTGGAATCAGAAGGTTGACATGAGATAGCTTCGGAGTGGACACGAGTGTTTGACGAGACGAACAGTGGCTCTTCTATCGTCGCCGTGATTTTCGTCGACAGCGCGCCCATTGTATCTCCTGGACCGGGAAAGCGCCGTGTAGTCATTGCCATGGTGAACAGCGTAAAGACCCTCGGTCTGAAGTGGTCGTTCTGCAGCTTGGGTCAGCACTCTTCGGTCGTTTCGATATATCGAGCTGACAAGAACGAAACGGAGACATCGGGTTACACTGGAGCGAGCACACGAGAGACTTCGACACAGCATCCCGTATCCACTACCTCTCTCTTGCGCGCTCAAAGCCACCATCGGAAAGGCATGAGCGAACAACAAAGGTGCTAACCCGCTCCTCCCGCCAGAAGTACCACGACACCTTCAAAGCCACAAATGCAAATGTGCTTCGGCCACACCTAGGCGGCGAATGGAGCAGGAAGCTGACCTGGCAGGCGAGGGCCAACCTGGCCGCTGAAACTCACATCGACGCAAACGTGAACAGCGTGCCCATCTCGGCGCTTCCTCGTCGCATTGCCGCTACCCACGAACGATCATGCGGCGAGCCCAAGAGTTGGTTCGGTTCCCGGCACGCTGTCTCCCAACGCTCGTCGGTCTTTAGTACCGGCACAAAGCCAAGCCGATGACGACGCGCATGCGTGCGTACCGCTGAGATCTTGCGCCAGGAGCTTGTAGGTCTCGGATTCGTCAGCTCTCCAAATCCTGTTGAGCGCTGTGAGAGAGTCAAACGGTAAGGGATAGCAAATGCACGGACATGTCCAGAAGGCTCGCAATTGAGCGACAGCTGAGGAAGATAAAAAAAACGAGCGAGCGAGTCGGGTTTCGCCTCGCCTATGAAGTTTCGAGACGAGCATGGCTTCCTTTTCCTCTTCGCCTTCTCCGGACGAAGATGTAGAAAAGGTCGGCCCCTGAAACTGGACTGGATGGACACCAGGCAACCTACATGTACGCTGGCTGCCTCTCAAAATGCGCTGGCTCATCGAACGCGGTGCTTGCAGCTCAGCGAGACTACGTCTGATTCTTTCAACGATCTCCTTTGACGTAGTATTTCCAGAAGACATGACAACGAGCACCAGGAAGCGCAACCGCAGAATCAGTGTCGCCGCCTACAACTGTAGAGCCACCACCACTGCCTTCAGCAGAAAGTAACGTTCACTCTGTCGGCTACAAGCACACCGCTGCTGAAGCCACGCGGCTATCACGATGTTACTTTTGTGGTTGGCGCCTTGAGCGGCACCTTCTCACCCGTGTACCTGACAACCAAGCCACTCGCTCCAATGACCCGACTCGCCAAGTCTTTCGCTACTACGACGCTCACCGTCTGCGGATTCGCTGCTGTACATCCCGGCGCGGCACGCAGCATAACCTCTGCATTGTCAACAGCTACAGGCTGATCGGTGTCCGCTCCGAGTTAGACCAACATTAGCAAGACTTTCAGCTGCGGATTAACGTCGATGAGCTTGAGTGGGCTTGGAATATGCTTCACCACGACATTCCCGGGACACTACACCGGACGCACGTCGCACATCCACATCATGGGGTCACAGGGCGGCACCGTGCTACCCAACAACACCTACTCGGGCGGCAAAGCTTCGCACGTCGGCCAACTCTTCTTCGACCAGAGCCTCATCACGCAGGTGGAGGCCACAGCCGCGTACAGCGTCAACAGGCAGCCGATCACGACGAACGCCAACGACAACATCTTCAAGGAGTCTGCTGCGAACGACTTCGACCCCGTGATCAACTACGTGCTGCTCGATGACTCGGTCATCGACGGTGTCTTCGGCTGGGTCTCGGTCGGGATCAACAAGAGCCTCTCGAAATCGGTCACCGCCGCCGCCACCTTCGCCGGTAACTCCTCGTCAACGAACGCTACTACTACTACCGCGACCACCACCACACAGACCTCGACTCCGACGCCATCACCGACCTCCAATGCTTCTTCCTTCACCTCCCGCGTCTCAGCGGTGCTCGGTGGTTGCGCGGTGGCTCTTGCAGCGGTTCTCGGTGGCGCTACACTCTTTCAATGAACAGCGTCGCAGACTGGTGCGCTAAGGGATAAGTAACGAGTTAAGGTTTGGCAAGGTTCATTTTACTTAGAAGGCTCATACTTTCCTCGTCGCACGAGGATCCAACCGATCTATTACAAAAGAGCTTTCGCAACGCGACAGCGCGGTTCGGTTCCTTCCTGCTCTCTTGTTCTCAGAAGCTACCGCCTTGTTTGCTGAACGAGTAGCACTGCACTTTCCAATGAACTCTGCGCAGAACATTCTCACGAGAATCGAGGATAGTGAGGGCGAGTGAAAAGATGCTGCGCTTGCGCTCACACCCGATACTTGTACATTACTTGTTTGGGGGGTCAAATAGGAGATCGGGGTGGAGAGGTTGAGTAGGGAGATCGATGTGAAGAAGTCAAGTAGGGAGGTTGAGCAAAAGCGATCGGCGCGGGTGCTTCCCGGCTAGTGGCTTCCACGGACCAATTCGACAGAAGGCGAGGTCGCACGAAGGTTACACCATTATCTCTTTTTCGTAAGAAGACCCTGGCGATTCGTTTCGCGAGCCCAACTGGTCCACTATCTCCGCATCCACGAGGCAACTCGAGTCACCCCACTAGCGAGAAGAAGAGAGTCGAAGCAAGAGAAAGAGACTTCGCAAGCGAGTGAACCAAAATAATCCACAAGCATAGAAGTAGGCTTCAGGAACCTCTAGAGGGGTGTGCAGGAAAAGTACCAAGGCCTTTTGGCATTATAAGTAAAACCACTTTGTATCTCTGAAAAGATAGAAAACCTCAAAGGTACTCCGGTACAATGTCAAAACCCTTTTTGGTATTTTAGAAGCCGACCTCTTAGTGCGTCTGAAGAAATAACCGAGAGGACGAGGGATGATGAACGCACACACACACACACACACAAAGTTCGTTGCGCCTACAACTGGCAGCAGGTGGGTTGAGAGTACCCGATTCGGGCTAATCAATGGCGTTGTAAATAGTCGAAATAGATGGTGGAAGTGCTCAAAAGCGCGAAACCCTCAGTTTCTGAAACAGAGTAGGCAAAGCCTTCTTGATCATTAACCCCACTGCCAATCGCTGCTATCAAATCTGTCTCAATGCGCACATGTTGGTTGGCGCCACTCTCCATCACGGCTTGTGCGTAGAATCGGCACCGAAGAAGCCAGGAGCGAATCACAGTACTTAGGAGCGAGTGGACTTCATGCAGGCGCTCGGCGTGGTCGTGGGCGCGACAGTCGGAGTCGCGGTCGAGGCGGCAGACGAAGAGCTGGTGTCGGTGTCGTTGTCAGTGTCAGCGGAAGTAGAGGTGGAAGCAGAGGCGCTGCCGCTCGGAACGGTGATGTCTCCCGAGGGCGGCGCACCGCCGCTGCCTGACGGCGGAGGGCCGCGGCTGCCACCACCGAAACCAGAGCCACTCGGGGGTCGGCCGCCCATGCTACCAGACGGACCGCCACCACCGCCACCGCCGCCCATGCCGTTCGAAGCGTTCATCACGCCACCGTCCGCAGTCAGCGTCGCCGCCGCGCTCACACTCTTGGCGATCGTCATGTCGACACCGATGGAGATCCAGGCGAAGATGCCGTCCTCCACCGAGTCGCCGAGCAGCGCGTACTGCATGACCGGGTCGAAGCCCGTGGCGACCTCCTGCGCGAAGATCGAGTCCTGCGCGTTCGTCGTGAGCGTCTGCTTGTTGACGTTGTACGCCGACGTGGCCTCGACCTCAGCGATCAGGTCCTGGTCGAAGAAGAGCTGGCCGACGTTCGAGACCTTGCCGCCCGAGTACGTGTTGTTGCTCAGCACGGTGCCGTCGTGCGAGCCGAGCACGTGGATGTGTGTGGCACGACCAGTGTAGTGTCCCGGGAACGTCGTGATGAAGTTTACGAGTCCGTCCGCGTCCGTCGGCGCCAGTCCGCGGTTGAACGTCTTGTCGACGTTGGTGAGGTCCGAGGAGTCGCCGTTGCCACTCGCGACAACGCCTGCGTACACGCCCGTGGTGTTGCAGTGCCAGAAGTCGATGTAGAGATTCTCGACCGGCTCGCACGTGTTGACGTCGATGATCTGGAGCTCGGCGTAGAGATCGACGCCCGGCTGCGACTCGCGGATGTCGTTGCGGATGAGCTCGCCGCTGACGTAGTACGGTCCCTGCGTGACCTCCGGTTCGAGGATGCACTTGGGCTCGGAGCCGAAGAGCGTGACCGGGTCCGTGTCGACGTTGGCGTCAGTGAGGTTGGACTTGTGGCTCGTGGCGAGCACGGTGGCGGCATCGAGACGGCGATCGCGGTTGTTACGCGCGTCGAGGTGGCCCTGGCGCATCTGTTGCACCTTGGCGGCACGGCGCGCGATGGTGCGCTCTTGGAGCTTGCGCGCGTGCGGAGAGCCGGCGCAGGCCTTGAGGGAGCGCTGGGCGTCGGCGCGGAAGAGCTTGCGCTGGTGGGAGTAGTGCTCACCACCAGCAGGTGCGTGCTGTCCCGGGTGCGCTGACGAGAGCGCGAGCGTGGTGGCAAGCGCCAGAGCACCAAGGAGCTTGGCGAAGTAGACCATGGTAGCGGGCGGGGGGACGAGCGGGCGGGTTGGAGAGTTCGTCGATCAGTTCCTCTTGTACGGTGCGAGCGACACTGACTGGGCGGACTTGCTCTTATTCGCGTGTGTGCTTGTCTGTTTGGTTGCTTGCTACTAGCTTGCTTGCTTGTTGCTGCTAGCGGTAGCGGTGCTGTCGACGAGTTGGAGTAGGTAGGTTGTCTCCCGGGAGTGTTGCTCGAGAGGCAAGTTGGTAAGTGAGCTGGGGTGGGCGGAGTGAGAACGGAGGAGGTGGGCGGAGTGAGAACGGAGGAGGAGGGCGACGAGGGTGGCAACGAGAGGCACGAGCGAGTTGGCACCGTGCGCCGTGCGACTGCCATCCATGATGACTCGAAGTCGTTCGGTCGAGGCGACGGTGATCGTTGCTGGCTACCACCATACTTGCTGTAGTAGCGAAATCCGTAGGATCTCTTCAGCACTATGCAAGCGCTCCTCGAGTCGTGGCTGTTGGATCTCTTGGTCCAGATAGGTGGGAATCGAGACATAGTAGTTAGCTACCATATCGAACCGCCAGAATGAAAGCACAGGAGCTATCCAACGCACCGGAGAGAGAGAGAGAACGCGCGAGTTGGTCGGAGATAGGTGGGGATTTGTGGACAGGACACCTGCAGCTCCCTCAACTCTCGAGTGACCGGCTAGATCCTCCAGATTGTTCTGCGCGAGAGGCAAACACACGGTAAGCAAAATGCTTAGCAAAAACGTTTACGTACAGCACCGAGTTGCTCGAGTTATGTGATGTCCTTGCCTTCAGCGCCTTGCAGCAGGCAGTCGACGGCTGTCAATGAGTATCAGTCGGTATCGGGAAGCGCACCACCGCCCGGCAGTTGATTGCCAGAAGTGTGAGCATGAGCAACAAGCAAACAGAGAGACAAGCAAGCGTATCTTCCCGCTCCAGAACGAGGCTGTGTTGGTACCGACCGACCGACTGATAGATAGATAAACCGATCAAATACGCCAGTCTGGCTTTTCGTATCCTGAGATATGGCTGCTACAACTGCTGGTGGGAGTGGCGATAGGTAGGTAGCGCTGCTAGTGGCGTCGAAGGCACCGACTCATTGTTTCTCGGGTGTACTTGAACGAGCAGTAGAAAGCAAAGGGCTTGCGCTAAGCGAATCAACTCGGATCACACCGCTGCACTTACGTTGGTCCATATGGGGCGATGTGGCACGAGTGCTTCCCGATCCGATCGTCAGTCACACATGGGTGCTCACAGTGCATGCTATCGACAGCACCGTCAGAATCGTAAGCGATCGTAGAGATCGCGCATGCAATCCGACGAGACGCCACCAGCTGGAGTCCAACGTAAGGCGTTAGGGCTTTGTACGGCGGTGAAAAGCTTTTGCTTGTGGACAGACGGCTATCATCGGGTATCCCATGAACGCATCGGCATCTGCTTCTCATAATAGCATGTAGTCGTCGACAATCCAAATACCCAGGGCACCAACACTGCTCACGAGATAAACACCAGTGGGCCAGTAAATAGCACAGATTAAAGCAACGAGGTCAGTCAATCACCGTCGCCTCGACCGAACGACTTCGAGTCATCATGGATGGCAGTCGCACGGCGCACGGTGCCAACTCGCTCGTGCCTCTCGTTGCCACCCTCGTC
>JAASFW010000469.1:0-17878 GCA_023334005.1 Globisporangium orthogonon
CGAACGCCTTCGAGCCGATCTTGAGATCGTTGGCCAACCGGGAGATCGCGATCTCCGCGTCCGAAGCTCACGCACGGGAAGCAAACGGCTGCGCCGGTGGCGAGAACGGCAGCGTCAGGTACCCATCGAGTCCACTGCAGGTGTCTTGGAGGTCTTCTGATGAAAGGTACACAACGACAGACTCGGGTCCATCACGCCATTCATCGCTCCTTCCATCCATCCGTAAGTGCTGTCCTGTGTATCGTGTATGGCACTACTTTACTTGAACAAAATATGCTCCCGCGCCTAAAACTCCAATTTTGATGCCAATCATTGCCGACACACATCCATCGAGAGGAGACCTCTCGCTACTCGACCACCCGTCCACTCGTCCACAGGTCCAATCCGCCCGTCAATCCGTCCGCGAGCGCCCGTCGCAGCAGGTTCTGCTCCTTTCGCCTTCCGCTCTCCCCTTTCTCCTCCCCAGCCTCGCTCGCCGCCGCCTGCGGATGGTCCCGTGGGCGGCGCAGGTCGCCGTCGCCGTGCTGAGCGCCGCGCTGACGGCCGCGCTGCTGCTCTGGGCGCTGCGCTTCCTGCGCTACCGCGAGCAGACGAAGCTCGCGCTCGCGCGCTGGCGGGCGCGCGACTTGTTGGGCGCGGTGGACGCACACGCGCGCTGGCCGATACTCGCGCCAGGGATGCTGTCGCCGATCCCGGAGGAGCGCACCGAGAGTGGTCGGGTGCGTGTTTGCTGGCTGCAACTGCGAAGAAAAGAGAGATGAGCGCTGGTTCCTAGATGCTGCTGAGTGGACTGACGTGCGGTGTACGCTTTCCGGATGCAGGAATCCGAGCAGGAGGCGATGGTGTCCGCGCGGAAGGACGCGCGCGCCAACTCGGTCTCTGCACTCGCGTGTACGTATGTATGGTCTGGAGGTGGCTGGACGAGCAGGAGGCGAGACGGTAACTGATGGTGGTATGTTGTGGGCAGACGGGAGCTTCGATCACCCGGCGTGAGCAACAGCCAGTGTGGCCGGCTCCTTGCATCCGATCGGACGGATGCTGCTGGAGCTGCTGCTCGCAGCAGCTGCGATAGCCACACTTACTTCCTCCCCCTAACTTATTCTGCTGGCGCGCAGGTCGCCTAGCGTAGCGTACTAGTAGCTGTCTAGAGAGGCTAGAGCCAGCTTGGTCATCCAGCGACCTCCCCCAGTCTTTAAAAGTATCAGCGTCGCCCGATGTTTCCGAGAGATCTCTCCGTGTCATCCAAGACGTCGCTGTGAGTAAATGGCGACGGGCAGGCGAGAGATGCCCGAGCTTGATCGACGCGAAGCGCACCGCGATATTCTCGCCGCAGCCCAGCAAGATTTCGCCCAGGCTGTCCGCGTTACTGGTAGTACGAGTGAGTGCAGACGCCAGCACGAGGACGAGACGAAGTTTGTCATCGGGAACTCTCCTGTTCCAATACTGTCAGGTACGATTTGTTCCATATCAGCACCCGCGAGAAGCACCCCGAAAATGCGACTCGCGCGCCGTCCGCTCGCGCGCGCCGCCGCTGTGCTACTGGCGGTCGGCATCGCGCTGCTGCTGCTGGAGCTGCTCGTGCTACAGTGCAGCTCCACTGCTCCAGGCGCTCGCTGCAGCATCTTTGGACGCGCTGCCGGGAGCGATGAGCTCGGTCTCCCGCCTCCGAAAGATGACGAACTGCCGGCACCGTGGATGGCAGCGGGCGGCGACGGGTGGGTGCCAGATGCCGACCTGCTGCATCTGAGCTTGCTGCACAGCGCGTGTCTCGAGCACGCCGAGCACGTGATCCCGTGGCGCTTTGGCGCGTCCGGTGAGGTGAACGCCGACGCCGATGATGCCCTGCTGGTCGGGAGGGACGACCCGCAGCTGCTCGACATGCTGCGCCAATGCCCCGACGTCGACGTGTACATTCCCGGCTCACTACGCGGCCACGGCTACTGCGAAGACGCGAGCGCGTACACTAAGTGTGCGATGGGCAGATAGGGGGAGAGACACTAGAAGCTGGAGTGGGTATTAAGGGTAGCTATTGGTTGTGTACGTGCGCAGTTCTCGAGTCGCGAATGCTGCCGCGCTGGGTGCTGGAGACCGCGTTCTTCGACGCGGCGCTCGGACGCAACGTATCGTACCACGAGCTGTGTCCGCACACGCCGGTGATCCTGTTCAACCACTACTGGGACGGCGTGCCAGACTCGCCGCACTTCCCCAAGACCAAGCCCGTGTATCTCATGCCGAACATCGAGATGTATGAGCTCAATGAGCAGCATTACTGGCGCGTGGACGTCGTGCTCTGCAAGACGCGCGACTGCGCCTGGCGTCTGCGCAGATGGTACACGCAAGAGGGCAACCCGCGCAATACCAAGGTGTTCTATACGCGCCACACGTCGTCCGACGTCGCGGGCTACGCGCGTGCCACGCTCGGCGCCGCGGCGGTGCGCCCCAAAGACTTTAGCGCTGTCGAGTTTGTCCACACTGCTGGTTCAAGCGGCTGGAAGGGTACACGACAGGTGCTGGACTGCTGGCTAGCGCGCCCGGACTTGCCGCCGCTCGACTTGTTCGTGTCTAAGAGCATCTACCGGGAACGCCTCGAATCGTACTTCGGCGAGCGCGTGCGCAACGCGAGCGGCCACGTGCGGCTGTCGCACGAGCGGCTCGCCCCACTCGCGTTCGGAAAGTTGGTCGCGGAACGCGGCTTCTTCCTCTGTCCTAGCGTCATGGAGGGCTACGGCCACTATCTCAACCAGGCGCGCGCGTCGGGGGGCCTGATCATCACGACCGACGTGGCGCCGATGAACGAGCTCGTCGACGCCACCTCGGGCGTGCTCGTCGAAGCGCAGCTGTACCAAAATCCGCGCATGTTCCTCTCGGGAGCGTTTGACCGCGGCACGCACGGTCTGCGTGATGTTAAAGGGATGTCTGCGCACTTCACTGGCCGCGATGTCTGCCGCGCGGTTGACCGCGTGCTGCGCGATATGGACGCAGCCACGCGTGCGCGCCTCGCGGAGAATGCGCGCCGCCAGTACCACGACGACACCATGTTCTTCGCGCGCCAGATGTGGCAATTGCGCCAGTTTGCACGGCGACAACAGCGGCAGTCCGGTCTCAGATGGCCTAGCGTGTTCCGTAGCACCAAGAACTAGCGATCTGTAGCAAGCGGTAGGCTGGCGAGATTGCTAGTACAAAGTCAACAGTTTGTATTTGTCATATACAAGTTTCACGATGTCAACTTTGTTAGTATCACCGTGTCGACTTAGTACGTGCGACCGACATGATCCAAAACTGGAAAAGCACTTCTTGCCACCACCATTATCTCGGCTCTCTCTCTCTCTCTCTCTCTCTCTTTCTGTGCAGCCCGCTCCTCTGTGTGTGCATCCTCAGCTCCTTTTGAACGTGCATGCGTCTGCTTTCAAACCTGCTGCTTGTGCCGGCACAGCCATGGACATCCTCATGCGCCTGAAAAGCTCGGGCTTCGCCGCGGTCGCGAACGAGTTCCGCGAGCGCGAAAAGCAGCTCGGTGGCGGGCTCCCGCTGCAGGACTTCGTGGAGATCGTGGTCCAGGGACTGCCGCGCGAAACCCGGAGTAGCCTCGCAGACAAGCGCGCGAGCGTCGGCGCGCTCGTTGATCTCTTTGATGAGATCGACATCAACGGCGACGGAGCGATGGAGTTTGACGAGTTCACGTCGTTCTGTGTCGACGCGGGAATGCTCGCGACGACCCGCAGTATGAGCGCCGCTGGGGGGCTCAAGCACCGATACGTTCGCAGCGCACGCCATACGATCAAGACTGCGAATGGCTGCGTGGGCGTCGAGAAGGTCAAGTGGTCGGGCGAGTTCAAGAAGCTGCTTGCGATTGAGAACACTGCCAAGACCGTCAAGATCTACGACTTTGCAGGGAAGTTCCTCGCCGAGGTTGGTGGCGAGTCAACGCTGGGTGCGCTTCCAGCCACGCCGCACTCGGGTGAGGGTGTTCGCGACCCAGGAGGTGGCGACACCTGGAGAACAAACAACAGATCGAGTCCGAGACGAACGGCTAGTAGCAGCGGCAACAGTGGTGGTCATGGGACAGCAAGCTACAGCACTGTCTCCTCTTCTGCAGCAAACGCGAACGGTGGCGTCAGCAACGGCATCTTCATCCTCGACGCAGTGTTCATCTTCAAGCACCAGTGCCTTGCACTCAGCACGACGGACTTCGTGATCTCATTCTACAACATGAACGAGTCGCGCAAGCTGCCGATCGCAGCGCTGCTCCCTGACTCCACTGTCGCCGCGGCCAAGAGCGGACCGAACTTCAAGCTTATCAAGCCGCTGACGATCACCACGACGACTGCCCAGCTGCTGCTACGCTACTGCGAGAAGGCTGACCTGCTCTTCAGTTCGGGCAACGACTTCGTGCTCAACGTGTGGAAGATCCTGGATCCAGAGACGAAAGTGCTCTGGAAACGTCTCGTGCTGCACCAAGACATGATTATGGACATCATCGAGATTCCGTACCACGACATGATTGTGAGCTGCGATCTGCAGCGTAGCATCCAGCTCTGGGATCTCCACGACTGCCGGCCGCGCGGGGCACTGGTTGCGCACAGCCATGGCGTCAAGCAGATGGTGTATTCAACGCACCACGATCTGCTCCTCAGCGCGGGCTTCGAGTACGACGCGTACGGTTGGGACATCGCGTCGAGGCAGGTTGTGATGCGGCTCGCTGGCCACCGTGCGCCGCTCGTTGGCGTGCAGATCGCGCTCTTTCAAACCGAACGTGCTGTGACCGCGGACTGCACGGGCGTGTTCAAAGTCTGGGACATCTCGCGTGCGAACATGCTCGGGAGTGGAGGCGGAGCCTCGGGTGTCTCCCGTGGCAACGGAAGAGGAGCGTCCCAGGCGATTCAGCTTGAGTCCATCGATCCATCTCAACAGATCGCGCGGTTCGAGCCGACGGCATTCGTTTGCATGAACCCGCACAGCCGGGACCTCTGGGTCGCGACCGCGGGCACCGCCACGCTGCATCGATTCCGAAGCACGCGCGTCCAGCAAGCGGACGAGATCCCGCTGCGTGCGTTCTATCACTACAACGCCAACAAGTTCATCGTCGTCTCCGGTCCTGTGTGTAGTATCTGGGACGGCGAGTCGGGGGCGTGTCTGGAGGAGTTCACGCACGTGGGTGACATCGGAGGCAGCGCTCAGAGCAACGAGAGCGCCGAGAGCAATGCGAAGGCGCTTCCTCGTGCCGGCGCTACAAGCGACAGCAGCAATAGTCATAGATCAGGCGGTGGCAGTAGAGGTGGCGCTGGGCTTAGCGCCAACGTGCACAACGGGTCGGACTGCTCTGCAAATGCCGAGCCGCGTGTGGAAGTGCTATCATGCGTTCAGGACCGGAAGTGCCGGAAGGTGATCGTGGTCACCGAGCGTGGCGATCTCGGAGTCTTCAACGCACTCAACTTCGTGCAGATGCGCAAGTGCCGAGAGGTGTTCTACGGCACCAGCCAGAACATCAGCAGCAACGACAGCACCACCACCAACACAAGCAGTGGGGACACGAGCTCTGCTGCCGGAAAGACGCCAGCGTGCGGCATCGTCGGACTGCACTATTGCTCCGTGAACAAGCTGATAGTAGCGACCGATGCGACCGAGAGCGCGATCCTGGTCATTGATGATAACACGAACCAAGATTCAATACGCGGCGCAAAAGAAACGACAGTGCTGCGCCGACTCACGCACATCCCTGGAGGCATCGCTGCCAGCGCCTACGGCTTTCACGTATGCCTCGTCGCAATCATCTCGGAGCCGGACGATGGTGGTGATAGCGGCGGTGGGAGCGTGCTCTCGCTCTGGGACTTCGAGACGCTCTCCTTCGTCGCATACTGCGACTTCAAACCGGATCCGGAGGAACCTGGCCATGAATTGCATCTGCTCGAGTTCTGGGACGACTTCCCCGTCTTGCTCGCTGCGGACACACTCGGCGGCGTGTACTTCTACGCGGCGATGTCTCTGACCAATTGCAACACTGGAAAGCTGCTGCACTCGTTCGCGAATTCCTCGGGAGGCGGCGGCGGATCGAATGCAAGTGGTCTTCAAGTGAAACTTGGTGTGCCGACACTAGTAGCAGAGGAAGACGAAGAGGAAGAAGAATCGGGTGAACAACAGCAGGCAAACGGCGGAGAAGCGACGTTTATCACAGAGACAACCGAAATTGCAGCTCGGAGGCTGCTACGATTTCGGGTGGGCAAAGCCGCATCTACATCAGGTACACAGAGAGCAGCTGGACAACCTTCAAGTAGCCAGCAGCGCACCAAACAACCAGCAACCTCGGAACAAGCACGTTCAGGGTGTGCCGTTACAGCCATGCGAATCATCTTTGATGATGCGAACACTCGGTATCTGCTGATCACAGGCGATGAGCGCGGAATGGTGCGTGTGTGGGATCTGAGCAAGATGGTGGAGCGGCTATCGCTGTCTAAGATCCCGGAGATTAAGTGCAAGTACCTGCGCCGCGGATATCATCCAAAGGCGGTGTTTACGCGCGACTACCTCAAGGACGCTACATCGGAGGAGAGCCAGAAGACGAGCAAGAGATGTCACCCCGTGATGCTGTCTCAGGAAGACTGGCGCACGGCGTTGCTCTCGGGAGACAGCCACGACCCACGCTTTCAGCTATCGCAGGTGGAGTTGAAGCGTTTGTCGCGACAGCGCCTCGAGTCCAAGAAGAAGTCGACTACACTGCTGTCGTCTTCCTCGCCCTTCAAGCCGCAAGCTGCAGTGACTCGCGCGGCACAGCAAGCTGCCTCCGCGAATGCTGCCTTTGCAGCAGCAGCTGCGTTCATGGGTGGGCAGAAGAAGGGAGAACGGGGTAGCAAGAGCAAGGCAGTGGGGTTCTCGTTCGGCTCATCGGCTTCTTCATCTGCCAAGAAACGCAGTTTCGTGTCAACAGGCTCGAAAGCTCCATTCTCGTCTGCCTCCAATACATCTCGGAGGTGCCGATCAGATCACGGAGCCCTCGATGATATCCGTCTTGTCCACGCGTGGCAGGCTCACTCAGACGGGCTCACGTGCATCGAAGTAACAAAGAACCCGGACATCGTGATCACGTGCGCACTCGATATGCGCGTGTTTGTGTGGAGCTGGCAAGGCGAGTGCCTTGGCAAGCTCTTCGATGCGGAGAACATCGGCGGCTGGAAGTGGCGGTTCACCAAGGACGAATCGAAGCGCCAGGCGGAGCGGGAGCAGCTCGTCGAGGAGCTCATCCGGGATCTCGAGATGACGCCGATTGAGAAGGCGCACAAGCGTCGACAGACTCTGTATCAGGAGCACACGGCGCGCAAGAGGTTCAAGGACCTGCAGCAGGTGAACACGATCCTGCTGGACCACATTATCAGCAAGAACCCTGAGCTGAACGTGCTCAAGCTGGAGCAAGAGAATAGCAACGAGGAGGACGGCAATGGCGATGACACAGTGGCTAAGGCTTCACCGCAACGCGACACGTTCGTTGAGCTTAAGACTGCGGCAGCCTCTGACGCACCGCTCTCGCACTACCAACAAGAGGATCCACCATCGAAGGACCTTCCTGAACAAAGCCGTCTGCGTATGCGCAGTCTTGCGCAGGTCGGACCGTTGCTATGCGTGAACAAGTTTGAGTACAAGAAGCAGCATCTCGCAGCAGAGCGAGCCAAGTTCGTAGAGCAGGACGATCTCAAGATGGACAAGAAGTATCTCGAGCAGGAGCTCGCCATCACCTTCCCGACGAGCCTCGGCAACATTCCCGCTGGTGGCAGCACTGTCGCTGATGTGCAGAGTCAGATCATGGCCGCACACCATGCAGCAAAAAACGCTTTTGAGGCTCGCGCGACACTCGAGAAGAAAGCCGTCGACATGTACTCGAATCTGGAGCAGATCAAGCAACGTACGAAGGGAATCTTGCAGCAGCAGCCGCACCTCTGTCGAGGAGGCGAGCATCAAGGCGTTCATGGCGCTGCTGGTAGTGGCGCTGATCTGGACAAGCTCTTGGAGCCGTCTGCGTTCCTGAAGAAGCATATTTCCGCGTCGGACCTCGTGTTGCGGCCGCAAACTGCACCTGTGAAGCATGCCAAGCGCTTTCAACAGCAGCAGCAACAGCTCGAGAAGCTTTCAGCCTCGAACCAGGTCAGCGGTGGTAGAGTTCGCGAAATGCAGAGTGGAGCAAAGCTGTTGTCCAAGCCTAGTCGGGAAGTAGGCGAGCGAGGTGACGTTACTGGAGCCACCTTCTCCGGCAGCAAGACGCTGCACGGCAGCACCAGTGCTCCGCTGCTTCTGCATCGACGTCAGTCTCTCACTATGGATTGCAGAAAGAGCTCGCTGGACATCGGATTTGTCGAGGAGGTGAAACGACACACAAAGCGGAAGCCTGCGTCAAGTTGCGCTCCAATCAGCGGCACCAATAGGCTCATTCGCAAGAAAAGTAGTCTTGAACTACCAACGAGCAGCATTCCCAGCCAAAGCACTGGTGAGGGTGATGACGCACAGAACCGTTCGTCTCAAATACTCGTTCCAACAGAAGACACGGAAGAGAGCGCCATCGGATCGCTTCAGAAGCTGCGGGCGATCAATCAGATTTTGACACGAGCACAGGAGTATTGCAGCTCACTGCCATCTGCGTCGGCGCAGACACACACCCGACCGAACACCGCTCCTGTCACGCGTCTGAATGCGCACAGAAGTAGCACTTCTTCTCTCCTTACTGCCTCAAAGCCATTACACACCGATGCATCCGACCACATGAACGCGGCAGAGGGTGACATGGATGATAGCCTAGCGGAGCAAGAAGACACGTTTGAGTCGGAGTGGCCTTTAGATGCCGGTGACGTTGCTGCTGATACTACTGTGCGCGAGCACCTCGAGGAGACGAAGCGCAAGATGCAGCGCGCGATGCGCGACGGTGAGCGCAGTCCGCACCGCAGCGATCTCAAGAAGATCCGCCAGAGCGTACAGAAGAAGGAGAAGGCGAGGCGCATGGAGGACTACTTGCAGCAGAAGCGGCGGGAGCTCAACACGAACATCGGGAACGTGTTCAAGCGCACGTCGTTTGCGTTCCAATCCAAGACGTCAGACGACCCGACGGCGACTGAGAACAGAGGTCACAGTCAGTCTTCCACGATGTCTTCCGGCAAGCAGAAGCTCGAGCGCGACGCGAAAAGTAAGGCGGAGGTGGAGAAAGGAACGATGGTGTTCGGTATTTACGGTGTGCGTGAGGTCATGGCAGTCATTCGGCTGTTTTGGTCCATGGACGAGGACGGCTCCGGGAACATCTCGCTCGAAGAGCTGCTGCAGTACAAGCACTTCTTTGAGAAACTCGGGTACAACGACATGACCACGGTCTTTCAGGCGATCGACAAGGACGGCAGCGGTCACGTGTCGCTCAAGGAGCTGCTTGAGATCTGCTTCCACTACGCGACTAAGTACCAGATCGAGGAGATGCTCAAGCTTGCGAAAGTTGGCAACGTGCGGCAGTACCTGCACGGCAACGACGCGAGAGGTGACGGGGGCGGCAGCGGAAGCGATCCGTCCGCAATGGCGCTGTCTTCGGAGAATCGGCGTGAGCTAGTTGATATCTTCCGCGTGTTCGACAAGAACGGTGACGGCAGCGTGGGTTTCGAGGAGCTCATGGAGGCGCTTCGTGTCGACGACGACGATGTCATCGCCCGTGTGATGGCCGAACAGGGTGCTCGCAAGTCCGCGAAAACCACGCACGATGCGACGCCGAGCGGAATCACCAAAGAAGACGTCGAGCGGCTGTACCGTGAATTTGACACGGACCAGAACGGGTCACTGGACTTTGACGAGTTCGTCGCGCTCATGCGAACGCTGTACGGCCCCAAGTCGAACGTCTACTTTCGATAGCACTCGGACCTGGTTTTTCGCAATCTTGTACAACCTCTGCCTTGCTCAGCTCATATTCTGTAAAGTAATACCAGCAAGATCCCGGCACTGTGCCTCAACGCGAAGTACTGCGAACATCGAGAAGTGGGCAGCTTCATTCGGATTGGCGGCTGTGTGAAATGCGACTTCGTCGACGATCATGACCTGAAGCAGTTGCTGCTCGGATGGTTTCGTGCATGGTTCATCTCCAATGTTTGTCGCATGGGTCGCCTGAGGAGAGGCTTGAATCGATCTCGAGTGCACATCACTCGTTCGAACAATTTCCGATTGCTGCAAGCATGATCAGCTCAGGGAATGACACAATACGACCTATCTATCCAGGTACTGGAACTGCGTAGAAACGGAATGTTCAAGTGACACCGCGTCAACGTCATTGCGTCTGGTAGACTGAAGCCCAAGTTCCTGTTCTCCATCATCACACGTTCAGCATAACAGCTGAAAACAAGTACGCATTCGGGTGCTCTGCCCGTACCAAATGATCGTTTCAATCGATCTCTCCTAGCAGTGCACAGGAAGCAAAATCTGCCGCCTGTAGCTCCACTACTCAACAACCGCAACGAATTCATCCTTGTAAACTTCGTGGGTCTGAACACAGTTTGATAAATGTGAATATGGCAAAGCAAACCCAGAAAGTCTGTTGACCGATCTCTGCTTACGTCCGTGTGTATGCATCCTCGCTCTCTTTGCTGGCGATCCTCACTCTTTGGTCTTGGCTACCAGCCGCGCGTAGACGCCATTGCGGCTGAGCAGCTCGATATGCGTACCCTGTTCCGCAATCTTCCCGCCGCTCACCACGCAGATCTTGTCCGCCTTGCGGATCGTCGACAACCGGTGCGCGATGATGATTGTCGTGCGGCGCTTGAGCGCCACGATCTTGTCCAGCGCCTCCTGCACGATCTTTTCGCTCTCTGAGTCCAGGGCGCTAGTGGCCTCATCGAGCAATAGAACCGATGGATTCTTCATGATCGCGCGTGCGATCGCGATGCGCTGCTTCTGGCCTCCTGACAGCTTCTCGCCCTTCATCCCAACCTGCGTCTCGTAGCCATCTGGAAAGTTGGAGATGAAGTCGTGCGCGTTCGCCTTCTTTGCTGCCTCCACGATATCCTCCTGGCTTGGCATCGTGTCCAGTCCGTACGCGATGTTCTCTGCGATCGTCCCGATGAACAGCGTCGGCTCTTGACCCACCAGGCCGATCTGCGACCTCAGCCAGTGTAGATTCAGCTGCTTCAAGTTGTGTCCGTCAAGCAAAACTTGGCCGCGGTCAGGGTCGTAGAACCGCTCAATTAACGAAATGATGGTGCTCTTGCCGCCTCCCGACGGACCGCAGAACGCCACTGTCTGACCTGCCTCGATCGTCAGGTTGTAGCGACGCAGCACTTTCACCTCTTGGCGCGTCGGATACTTGAAGTGAATGTCTCTGAACTCGAGCTTACCGCGCACTTCGTCGAGTTTGAGACCACTCTTAGCAAACGAATCGATTGGCACCGGCGACTCGGTAAGTGTGAAGATACTCGAGCCTGCTCGCTTGGCATTATCTGCTTCTGCCAGCCACGAAGCAGCAGATCCGATACCTTGGGATGACATCATGATCGCCATCAAGGTGCGAATGAGCTGCTGGAAACTGATCTCGTTGTTCTCGACAAGCTTCCCGCCGTACCAGAACACGAGCGAGTAAACCGCGAAGATGATGAACGAGCTGAAGCCGAGCGCGAGGCCGTTGACGTTGGCATCGCGCAGTCCGACATTTAGCGGCGCCTGCAAGAGTTGCCCGAACTTGTCGATCATGGGCTTTTCCAGTCCCATCGAGACGATCGTGCGAATGTTGCTGAGCGCCTGCGATGCGTGCGCACCAGAGTCTGCAAGGTAGTCTGTTCCAGGACCGCCTTTCATCTGCTGTACGCGCACGATCTGGCCGAGGATGAGCAGCGGGAATACCGCGAGCATCACGAGCGTGAGCAGCCAACTGCCCAGACCGAACGAGATCCCGAGAGCTGCCGCGAACGTGAACACCGCTTGTATAACGCGACCCTGAGCGTCCCCTGAGAGCAGTGCCACCTTAGTCGCGTTTGTAGCAAGGTCCGCAGTGAGCGCACCAGTGGCGTGCTTCGTTTCGTCAAAAAAGGCAATGTTTTGCCGGCACAGCGCTGAGAAGTTCATATCTCGCAGCCGAGATGTGAGCTTCTCCGCCATGTACTTGAAGCAGAACTGCTGCAACGCTGTCGCTACCATCAGCACACCCGCGCCACCCACGTACAGTGCGCCGTATAGTTGCACCTCGTCGTAGAGTTTGTCCATATACACAGGATCGTTCGTCATCTGAAAGCGCATGTACTTCTCTGTCATGGAGCTCACCATGCCGCTGATGAGGATCGCCGACCCGGGCATGCTGAATCCGGCTACCGCAGAGCCGAGACAGCCGAAGACGAAGAACTTTCGCTCGGGACGACACAGCGCCAGTGCTTTCGATATCGAGAAGTTGGAGTACTGCTTCAGAGTCTTCTCCTTCTCCTCCTCCTCTTTCTTCTTCTTCTTTGCTGCGCTCGCAGCGTCATATGCCCCTTCGCTATCGCCGGCGACTACATCATGGGCGGACTCTTGGTCCTCGGACATATTTTGGCTTAGTGTACGTCGTACCACACAGAAGTCCGTGTTTCTCTGTGACGGCGGTTCCTCATCAGTGCAATCGTCGTCGGAACTCTCCTGGATCGTGTACAGCTTTCGGTACATGCCATTCTCGATCTTCATGAGAATATCGTGAGGGCCCTCCTCGACCACCGCGCCGCCAGACAACACCACGATCTTGTCCGCGCGTCGGATCGTGCTCAAACGATGCGCAATCACCAACGTCGTCATCTGTGTCTTATCCATCAGATCGTTCAGCGCCGCCTGCACCACGCGCTCGCTCTCCGCGTCCAGCGCGCTCGTCGCTTCGTCCAGCACCAGAATCTTCGGTTCGCGCACTAGTGCACGCGCAATCGCAATGCGCTGCTTCTGACCGCCAGACAGCGACACGCCCTTCTCGCCCACCAACGTGTCGTAGTTCTCCGGCAAAGTCATGATGAACTCGTGCGCATTCGCGAGCCTCGCTGCAGCCTCAACTTGTTCTCTCGTCAGAGACCCGCGAACCCGCTGCTCGTGACTTGCACCAAGCATGATGTTCTCCAGGATCGTTGTCGCGAACAGCACAGGTTCTTGAGACACCATCCCAATTTGCGAGCGCAGCCAACTCACATTCAGCGTCGCGATATCACGCCCATCAAGCAGAATCGTGCCGTGAAGCGGGTCATAGAACCGTTCCAGCAGCGCGAAGAGCGTGCTCTTGCCGCCGCCGCTCGCCCCGACGAATGCCACGGTCTGTCCACTCTCAATCTTCACGCTGTAGTTATCGAGAATCTGAGCATCTGGGCGGCTCGGATAGGCGAAGCTCACACCGATCGCTTCGATCTGACCAGCACATTGCTCGGGAACCACGCCGGAGTCCTTCGATGCGTCGATCTTGGAAACAGTGCCCAAGATGGCGTAGAGACCTGCGGCGGCACCTTTCGCCTGCACCACCGCTGAGATGTTGGGCGAGATCTGCGCCATCGCCATCGAGCCGATGAGGATGCCAAAGAACGCGCTGAACACGCTCCCGGGGGTCGTCTTGTTATCCGACACGCGCTTGCCGCCGTACCACAGCCCCGCTGCATACATGAGCCACATGCTGCAGAAGAACACGCCAATCACGATTGCCATGAGCCTCGCGAGCTTGATGTTTTCTTCCTCAGCTTTCAGCGCTTTCGCGTTGTACTTGTCGATCGCACGCCTTTCGCCGTTGTTCGACGCCACGGTGCGCATCGCTCCGAGTGTCTCCTCCGCCACAGCACCAGCTTCCGCGTACACTTTTTGTGCAAACTCGGTGCGCGACCGCAGCGTCTTGAGCATCCACGCGAGCGAGAGCGCGATGCACGGCATCACGCACGCCATGACGAGTGAGATGTCCCAGCCTTTGACAAATCCGATGGTGTATCCAGCGATAAACTGGGCCGTGAAGCGCAACGAGTCGCCAAACTTCTGCCCCATGCCATCCTTGATCTTGACCGTGTCGCCCGTCAAACGCGACGACAGCTGCAACGCGTCGTGGCTGTCGTACCACGAAATGTCGAGGTGCAGCATGTGCGCGAACCCCTGTTCGCGCAGCGCCTTCATCTGCCGTTCTGCAGTCGTGAAAAACAGCACGTACGAGACGTAATCTGTCACGAACAAAATGATCGCCACCCCCAAATACATCAGCGCGGCATTGTTCACTCCGGACTGGTCGTACGGCTGGAAGCTTGAGATCGCTTCGCCGAAGATCAACGCCATGCACGGGAATAGAGCGCCGTTGATGATCGTCATGATGAACCCGATCAAGAGCAGAAGCAAGTCATAACGCGACGCGTAGCGATAGAGGTCGGCGAACCGGAAGTTCGCCCGTGCCTGTTGCTCCTCGACTCCTGCGGCTGGCTTGCTGGCCTCATTCTTCTTCAGCGTCGGTGACTTGGGTTGGTCAACCGGAATCACAGCAACAGGAGGCGTGCTTGAGCTGCAAGCAGTGGGAGCCGTCATTGGGTGAACACTTGCACCGGCGCTGAAGTCGACAGCAGCATCCTCAATGACTTGAAGGTCTTCATCGACGGCACGAGGCGTCACGGCCGCGATGTAGTCTCCTCCTCCTACGCCAGTGGCCGGCGCCTGGAGCTCATCTTCGTGGTAAACAGCGCCCGCCATCTTTTGTACAATGGCAATCCCGAAACTAGACGAGCCACAAGCTGGAAGTCGAGCCAAGCGCGCTCAACCTGATCGAGTTTACGTCTGGGCCTGATCTCTTGCTTGCTCGCTGGTTCGTGTCCTCGATCGTCTCTCGAGCTTCTTCTTGTCTGCCTGCCTGCCTGCCTGCCTGCCTGCCTGTCTGTCTGTCTGCCAGCGCACCAGCTTGCGCAGAGCCAGCACGTGCGACTATGAATAACGCGGCGTAAACGTAACGACACAGCAGATATCATCAAGTTCTGGATGCCAAGTCATGCAAGACTATAGGAAAACAAGACGAATAGACATTGTTCCTCATTCCTTGTTTCTTGGATCAAGATCTGCGATCATTTGTTTGGACCCATTTGTGGTCGGCAAGGAATACACATGCAAACGTAAGAGGCGAACAAAGTTCGTATACAGCACACCAGTTCGAATGAACACGGTCGTCCGGCTGACCCGAGTTCTCGAGCGAGCGATAGCATCGCCTCGCTTAAGCTGTTCACAATCCGCTCGCTTTTCCGCTTTCAGTGTATGTCGCGGTCCTCTGGTTCAATCACCACAAATCCACCGCCTGCACCGTCATCTTCCTCCGCACCACAATCACCACCATCATGGATCGAGGAGCTCTTTGCGTTGCTGGTGGCGGTGGTAAAGCCCATTGCGCGCACTGCTGCTTGGCTCGCGTCCAATTGCGCCTGCAGACTGCGCTGCATCATGCGCGCCTCCTGCGCCTCCTGGACGAGCGCAGACAGGTTCACGTGCGAGTACGGCTGGAGCTTCTTCACCTCGTGCACCAAGATCGTCTTGTGCGCCTTCAGCTTCTTCACCTCTGCTCCGAGCGCTACGATCGTTTCATCGCGCGCCGCGAGGCGATCTTGGCACCCAGCGTGCGCGTCCAGCGCGCCACGCAACTGGCTATCGAGCGCCAGGCTACGCTTCTCGCTCTCTGATAGTTCGATCGACCGCCACAGACACTGCTCTTGAAAAGTGGTGCACAGGTCTAGGACGCGCTGGTGCTCTTTCGCGGACACTGTGCCTCCCTTTGCGTCCTTGTCCCCTTCCATTGAGGATATTGACGACGCTGAAGACGTCAAATCGCCCAACGGAGCCGATGGAACTCCGCCTTCTGCTCGCGCAGATCTGCGCTTCGAGTCCACCTCGAGCTGGGTGATGGTCTCGAGGGACGCTTTGTAGATTTCGCTCGAGATCTCGAGCTCGTCCTGCGCTTTCTTCAGCTCGCTCTTTGCTACCCGCAGCTCTTCTTGTAGTTGGACCTAACGTTGTGAGGAACGAGCGCGTTAACGCATCAACACATGCAAAAACAGATGCAGCATATGCAACAAAACCAACATGAGCAGACACATCGGACTATGTCAGTGAACATGCTGCGCTGGTTCATGTCGATAGTAAGCGTTTCCCACACTTGCGCACACGACCACTGCCACGCACCATACGGTCTTCCAACTCCACACCGATGCGTTTGTGAAAAGCTGCCTCCTCCTCCAACTGGCGGATGGTTTGATCCGCAGCATGATCATCGCCAGCGATTCGGTCGGCACCACTAGCTGAGCTGCAGCTGTTGACTCCATTGCGCGCATCAGTTTCCTCCACTCTGTTGTCTTCATCGTCACCATAGAGCTGATCCTCGCTGCCACTCTCGCAGAGAATGTCGTCGACGCTCACGAGATCCGAGTCTGCGAAGAGTGACAAAAGCCACGCCGCGTCTTCTGTGTCATCGGAGGCTGCAGTATCGCCACGTTCTTCCTCCTCACTCTCCTCAAGTGGATGCGGCAGATCCTCCACAACCACCTGGTACTCCAATGCCTTGGACACCACGCTGCTCGTGTCGGTGTTCTCCCACTCGAGCACGAGCTCGCCGGGCGTGCGCGCGACAAACTGACCGACTACGAATCGCTGATCACCAGCAGCGGGACGAGAAAACGCGTATTGAGTGTGGTAGTGCGCCATGGTGCAAGCCGGCGGCGTCCGGAAGAGCGTGCACTCGTCGCTCTCCGCAGCGCCCCACTCGCCCCTTTTGTCTCGTTTGGCATTCTCGTCCTGGTACGGATCCGCTGCGTATGGATCCAGCTCGTCATACACTTCGTTTTCTTCACCACCGCCTTCTGCAGCTGTAAAGCGCGCCGAGAACACGACGCCACGCCCCTCACTCGCGAACCGCCAGCGCACTAGCTGCGCACCCGTCGCCAGCTTCACGGCGTGCTCCGTTGCGCAGCCCGCGGGAAGTCGCTCGCGGGTCAACGCCGCCGCCAGCAACCCCGCGTCAGCGTCTCCACCGACTTCACCGCCGCGCAGGAAGCGCTGCAGCGCGTTCTGCATGCGCGGTGACGATGCGTGCGTCAGTAGCGCGTGCAGGAACCGCTCGAGCTGCCATGCGAGTCGGTGACTGGCATTCGCCACCCCACAAACGCGGATTCGCGCCAGCGCGTCGGCGTCCGCGGCATCATCACTGGTAAAGAGTGAAAGGAACTCGATTGCTGCGCACGTGACGTCGCCGTCGTCAGCAGCAGCAGCCGGCGAAAGCTCGCGCTGCAGCTGCACGAAGTCGCGCAGGCGGCGACGCACGCGCAGCAGTGACGGCGCGAACGCGGCGGCGGCGACGCGCTCGAGACGACGGGGCTGCGGCGACAGCGCCAGCACCACGTCGAACACCGCGTCTGCGATCGGCGGCGCCAGCGGCGCGTGAGGCGGACGCACGGCGACCCACACCATGAGGCTGAAGTCTGCCTGGTATTACTGATGGCGCTGAGAATGCCCTGCCTGGATATCTGGAATAGTGAAATTTGCGATGCATGGGGAACCGGAGAAACATGCGCTGTTTCAATGAAACACGTTGCTCCAGACACCTTGGCGGGTGGATGGAGCGGTATCGCTTCGGTCTGCTTACTGCGCCGCACTAGACAAGGTAGCGCAATCCGCGAAGCAGTGCTAGCGAAAGCTCAACTGCGCGAACCTTGCGAGCGGAAGCAGCAGAAGTCGAACATCTTTGGCACCCAGCTGCAACAACACGCTCAAGACGCCATATCCTCCGAGAATCGCGGATCCATTTCGGGGACCTGGACACCCGCAATGTCACAATCGTCTGCTCTACGCGTCCGAGCACTGTCTTGGGGAGCTGGCCGAGGAGATCGACCCGCTCTCCATCGTTCTCCATCGTGCTCGACGACATCGGAAGTGCATTCGCGGA
>JAASFW010000047.1:0-54437 GCA_023334005.1 Globisporangium orthogonon
ACTCCGTTCGTGCGCGGAAGCCAGTGACTCAACGAGCCATCCCTGTGTGTGAGGTCTCCTCACACGCACACGTGTTCAATCCAGTATGAACCTGGTGCGTGCTCTCTTGCACAGCCGCCCACTAAAGTGAGGTGAGCTCCGGTAGGATAGTAGCACAGCACCGACTTTCAATGGAAAAGATACTTTGTATCTTTCTTCTCACAACCGTCAAGCATGCTGCATCTGTTGGATCTGCTGCTGGCGCTGCTACTGCTTGCAGCGGCTGCGGTGCTACAGTCTGCTCCAGCAGCGTCGCCGGTTGATGGCATCGATGCCTCGCACCTGGTGCGCCTCACTGGCCGCTGTCCGCGGCTCCGCGCACCGGCGACCAACACACGCGCGCAGCTCGTGCACGTCCACTCGTTCGAGAAGCTCGGCGTGCAGGCGCGGGCGATCTGCGCGCGCTTCGGAGTCGCTGACCACCGCTGCGGCGCTGTGGAGCGCGAGCTCTTTGCGACGGCGCGCGAGATGGCGGCGCTAGACGTCTCAGAGGCGGTGGCGAACATCACGCTCGACTTCTCGCTCAGCTTTACGCTCACCGACGCGGAAGAGGAAGCGACGGTCATCGGGATGCTCACGGTGTTCCCGGAGGAATCGCTGGAGCACACGATCGCGAGCCATTGCACGCGCCAAGAGCTGGACGTAGATGCGTGCGCAACGCTATATCTCGGTATCGAGAACCTCGTTGCTGGGATCTGGGGCTGTGACAATGACACTGCGCTACATGGAGGCGTCGACGCGGCTGCTGTGCTTGGAGAGCAGCAAGAAGAGAACGAGACGGAGCTCTCGCAGCTCAAGCTCACGCTGGCACCCGACGACGACACGAATCAGCGTCAGCCACTCGAGCTCACGCTTGTAGCAGAGGTAGACGTGGATATTCAAGTCGCGCTCTTCTGCCGGAGGCAGGAACTGCTCGAATCTTTGTGCGGACAGCTCCTAAGGCAAGCACACAAAGCCACGAGCGAGCTTCCAGCATTTCAGCGCGAAAAGCAACGCATGGCCGAGCGAGACCTCTGGCGAGTGAACGTCACGAGCCCAACTACAGGACGCCTGTACCCGGTGTCGAATAGAATATACCTGGAGTTCGAGCCTCCACGACGAAACGCGAGCGACAACCCCCAGCTCTGTCTGTTCATTGACTACGAGACGGTGCCAGTAATGTGCAATCCGGAGCTCTTCCGTGAAGTTAAGTACTTCAGACAGTCCACGCTGTCAGTCGGTCACCATATCCTCCTGTTCGCAACCATCGAGAGGGACCCGATCGACGCGACGCACAGGATTCCGCCGCGTGCGATAAAGGATGACGAGTGGAGCGTGGCGATTCATTTTGACGTCGCGCAGCCGCGCTTGGAGCTGCAGAGGTTCTCGCTGGAGTCGATCATCACCAGAACCAGCGCGAAAGCGGTGTATCTGGAAGTAGTGATGCAAACGTGGCACTTTGACGTGTTCGACACGCACCACCGCCTCTGCGTCCTTCACAACGACATCTTCACGTGTATGGAAGCGGATGTGATGGCAATCGAAATGGACACTCGAGAAGATCTGGCGCTGAGTCGCTCCATGGTGCTCCGCGCGCCGATCTTCAACGCCTCGGACGGGCTCCACGAAGTCACGTTCATGATCCTGAACGAGTTCGGCAAGGCGTTCGCGCACGTTCCACCCTTCTCGCTCAATCTCCACCTGGAGAAAGACGCACAGCCGCGGGTGGAGCACAACACGAGCTTACTCGTTGATGCAACCAAGTTCGTGCCGAAGAGACCGCGCGTTTGCCCCGAGTCATTGCAAGCGAGCTCAGCGCTGCGTTGGATCTGCGAGCTGTGGAGGCACGAGTGGGGCGTGCACTCCCAGAACGGCGAGGATGGTGTGTTGCAGTCCATTTTCCACAACATCGGCGCATTGTACAAAGAGTACGTCGAGTTCGGCACGGAGGACGGGAGGGAGTGTAACACGCGGTACTTGCGCGAGGTGTACAACTGGGCGGGCTTGCTCATGGATGGTCGCTTCGAGAACGCTACGATCAACTTGCATCGTGAGTACGTGACCGCCGAGAACATCAACGCACTCTTCGTCAAGCACAAGGTGTCGTCGCACTTCGACCTGCTCTCGGTCGATGTCGACTTCAACGACTACTGGATCCTGGACTCGATTGATCTCTCGCGCTTCACGCCTCGCGTGATCGTGTGCGAGTACAACAGCCACATTCCTCCGCCCGACTCGAGAACAGTCAAGTACAAGGCCACGAGGGGTTGGGACGCCTTCTCCGACTACTTTGGCGTGAGCGCGAGTGCGCTGGAGCGCTGGGGAATCCGCAACGGCTACTCGCTCGTGTACTGCGAGTCGCACGGTGTGAACTGCTTCCTCGTGCAGAATGAGGCGCTGGGAGAGAATGTGTCGGCGGTACTTCACGCCGATGACCTCTTCGTTCCACCAAACTTCTTCGGGAAGGGATGGTCGTACCCGAATGTATCGAGAGCAGGCGATGAGTGGGTGTGGGTGTAGTAGCTGTATCCACTTGATCACGAGGCGGAAAGTCCAAGTGAATTGCATCTATCATTCCATGAACGCCAGCCACGCTAGAGCCCAGGCAGCTTGATCAACACGCTCGCACAGCACGTGCTCGTCTCGATCACCCACAGGTCTGTCGACGAAGAGGAGTTGACATCCGTGGTTGCGTTGTTGTCGCTCCCAGCGTTCTCTGTGTGCTTGTCCGTCGTCTTCCTGACCGTCCGGTTCGCTCTCGCTCTACTCGTCGACGCGTCTTGCGTCGACTTGATTCTCAGGAACACCTGTCGCTGCGGATTTACGACGCGCTCAACGACTGTCACGAGTGTGCCACACGGGATGCGTCCCGTCGGCGGCGAGGACAGAGACGGCTCCAAACGCGTCGGCGCGCCGGACTCCTGCACGCAGCGATACGTCGCCGGCTCCACACTCGGGCCCTCCACCTCGTTGAGCACCGATTCGTTGTCGAGCGTGCGCTCGACGACCCACGCGTCGCCCTCGAAGTAGCGCGTGTGGAGCCGTAGGAACACGACGCCGTCAGGCGCCACGAGCGCCTCGACCACCTCCACGACGTCACCGTAGAGCAGGTAACCGATCTCCGTGAGCGCCAGGTCCGGTGCCGCGCGCACTTTGCATCCTTCGATGACGCAGCGGAAGAACTTGCTCGGGTTTGGTGCCGCGAATGGCCCGGCATGCGGCTCCACGAAGACCTCGTTGCGGATCGAGCGGCAGGGCACCCAGCCGTCACGCTCGCGCGCGCGATTCTCGGCGCTCACACCGTCGACACACGCGAGCGACGCGAGCTTAAGCATCCAGTCACCCTGCTCGTTCGCAATCGGGACGGTGGCGCGGAAGACGCGGCCGAGCGGCACGAAGCCCAGGATCGGCGCCGCGATGTTTCCCTTGACGCGCACGGCCACGCCGCCTGTCTTCCCGCGATGACAGCTGCGGTAGAAGCGTTCGTAGCTCCACTTGGCACTGCTGCCGCCGGCTGCTGCTGCGTGCTCGAGCTCTGCGACGCACGCGCGGCACTTGCCGTCGTGACTCTGCAACTGGCGCTTCGAGAACGCAGCGCGCTCGAGGTCCTGAAAGCACTGGACACAGCGCTTGAGACGGGGCTCCGTGCCGGCGCCGCCATTGAGCTCCGCCGCCTGCTGTAGCATGCGCGTCACGCACTCGACGCACTTGCTGGGAAAGCAAGAGAGAGAGAGAGAGAGAGAGAGAGAGAGACGATCAGTGCGATTTCGCTCAGCGATTGCATAGCGAGGGAGCGAGCGACGCACGCTGCCTCCTTCGCGCGCTGGTTGCGCGAGAACGCGGCGTCCGGCAGCTGCGCGGCGCAGCTCGCACACGTGCGCTCCATCGCTGGCCACTCGAGGCGATGGATGACCCAACACGACAGCACCTGAAGGTTTTGCCAACCAGTGGCGTCAGATCTGATGAAAACCTTGTCCTCAGGTCTGATGATGAACGTGTTTGTGGTTTAAATCGCTGTCAGTTCACAACTCGCCGCCAGTCACACAAGCAGGCAGATCGCCACCTCGCCACCTACCTACCTACCTACGTACCTGCGCGGAGCTGGAGGAGAGGAAGCGCGCGTTCCTTGTAAGCTGCTTGGAGACTCCACGTGAACTGCGGACAGAATGAAGGTCGGCGACAAGATCGAGCAGAGCATCGCCAAGGGCGAGGTGTTCTACTCGTTCGAGTTCTTCCCGCCCAAGACACCCGCGGGCGTCGACAACCTCTACACGCGCATGGACCGCATGGCGGCGCTCGAGCCGCTCTTCTGCGACATGACGTGGGGCGCCGGTGGAAGCTCCGCGCAGCTCACGATCGACCTTAGCGCCAACGCGCAGAAGCTCAGCGGCCTCGCGATGCTCATGCACATGACGTGCACCAACATGGCGGAGGCCGATGTGCGCGCGGCGCTCGACAAGGCCAAAGACGCCGGCATCCAGAGCATCCTCGCGCTGCGTGGCGACCCGGCGCGCGGTGCCGCGAGCTTCAACGAGTGCGACCGCGGCTTCTCACATGCCGTCGACCTCGTGCGCTACATTCGAGAGCACTATGGCGACCACTTCTCGATCGGCGTTGCCGGCTACCCGGAGCGCCACTCCGAGTCAGCCGACGCGGCGATGGACATCCAGTACCTCAAGGAGAAGGTCGATGCCGGCGCCGAGTTCGTCATCACGCAGCTCTTCTACGACGTCGACGTGTACGTCAAGTTCGTGGCCGACTGCCGCGCAGCGGGCATCACGGTGCCGATCGTGCCGGGCATCATGCCGATCCAGAACTACAGCGGCTTCGTGCGCATGACGTCGTTCTGCAACACGTACGTGCCGCCGGAGATCGCCGACGCGCTCGAGCCGATCAAGGACAACGATGAAGCGGTCAAGGACTACGGCGTGCAGCTCGGCGTCGAGATGTGCAAGAAGCTCATAGCTGCCGGCGCGCCGGGACTGCACTTCTACACGCTCAACCTCGAGCGCTCGGTGCGCCGGATCCTCGACGGCCTCGCGATCACGTCGGAGAACGCGTCGCGCCGCGAGCTGCCGTGGCGTCCGTCGACACTCTCGAAGCGCGCGGCCGAGAGCGTGCGGCCGATCTACTGGTCGAACCGCCCGAAGAGCTATGTCCAGCGTACGGCGATGTGGGACGAGTACCCGAACGGCCGGTGGGGGAACAGCGAGAGCCCGGCGTTCGGCGAGCTGAACGAGTCGCACTACGTGTCGACGATCATCTCGCCCGAGAGTCGCCGCGCTATGTGGGGCGCGGCGCCGGCGTCGAAGGACGAGATCTTCCAGACGTTCGTCAAGTACGTGCGCGGTGAGATCTCGAGCTTGCCGTGGTGCGACTCGCCGCTGCACCTCGAGACGAAGACGATCCAGGACAAGCTGGCCGCCATCAATGCCGCCGGTTTCTTGACCGTGAACAGCCAGCCGCGCGTGAATGCGGCACCGTCGGACGACCCGCTCTTCGGCTGGGGCGGCCCCGGCGGCCGGGTGTACCAGAAGGCGTACGTCGAGTGCTTCGTGTCGCCGGAGAACATGAAGAAGATCATCGAGGCTGCTGCAACGAAGCGGTACATCCAGTACCACGCGGTCGACTTCCGTGGTCACTCTTACTCCAATGCGGGCAAGTCCGCCATTGCGGTGACCTGGGGGGTCTTCCCGAACAAGGAGATCCTCCAGCCCACGATCGTCGACAGCAGCAGCTTCATGGCGTGGAAGGACGAGGCGTTTGCGCTCTGGCTTTCGCTCTGGGCGTCACTCTACGACAGCGCGAGTGCCGCGGCCACGCTTATCCGCGAGATCCACGACACGTACTTCCTCGTCAGCATCGTCGACAACGACTTTATCAATGGCGACATCTGGAGCATCTTCGACGACAGCGCGGCGGCGTCCGTGGTGGCTGCCGCTCCGTGAGGAATCATCACATGACGGACGTCGGCGTTGGTTGGTACGCGTGGTCCTCCAGCAATAACAGCAACAACAGCAACAACAGCAACAACAGCAACAACAGCGAGAAGAAGAAGAAGAGACTGAGAAGATGATGACGAGGCTCGAGCCAGACTCGTCCTCCGCGGAGACTTCCGAGTACTCCCCGGACGATGAGCCACTTTCTAATGTTCAGCACGTCATTTTTTGTATTGGAAAGTTCCTTATCATTGCCACCACCCCATCACATGCCTGCTGAGCCGGTGCCCACGACGCGCGCGCGCGTGCTGCGCGGCCACAGCGGCGCCGTCAACGCCGTGCGCTTCAACGGTGCGCCCGAGATTTCTATCGCATGGTCGTGTGCGCGTCTGGCTGACTGCCCGAGAGCACCGTCCCTGGCAGCCAAGGGCTCGTATGTGATGACCGGCGGGCAGGATCGTACCGTGCGGCTCTGGAACCCGCACCGCGACGGCCTCGAGGCGGCGGGTGACGCGTTACTCGTCAAGACGTACACAGGTCGCCACGGCTACGACGTGCAGGACGTTGCCATGTGCGTTTACGCGAGCTAAGAGCTGCAACCTTAGGGGAGTCACCTGCCACCACGACATGGACGCTCATCTCTCTCGCTGGCTCGCAGCGCACACGATAACGCGCAGTTCGTGTCCTGTGGCCGCGACAAGGCCGTGTTCCTCTGGGACGTGCCGACCGCCGCAGTCGTCCGCAAGTTCGAGGGCCACGAGCATGTGCGTGCGTTGTTGCGGTTGTTGTTGGCTGGTCGGTGGTTGGTGGAGAGCTGATCAGCGTGGCGGCGGCTGCTAGAGCGTCAACTGCGTGCGCTACAACGCGGACGCGACGGTGTTGCTGAGCGCCTCGTACGACAAGACCGTGCGCGCGTGGGACCTCAGGCACGAGACGAGCGTCGGAGCTTCATCCGAAGGTACTGGGTGATACTGCTGGCTGAACGACTCGGACTCTCGTGGTGCACGCAGACAGCGCAACGCCTACACGGCGATCCAAGTGCTCGATGACTTCAAGGACAGCGTCACGTCGCTCGTCGTCTCGGACCACGAGATCATCGCCGGGTACGTCCTTGCACTTGCCTTCCTCTTCGTCACTCTCTCTCGTCTCTCACACGCTCACCGACAGGAGCGTGGACGGTGTCGTGCGCACCTTCGACTTGCGCGCGGGAAAGCTGCTGCGCGAGCACGTGGAGGAGCCCGTGGTGTCGGTCGCGCTCTCGCCGGACGGCCGCTTCCTGCTCGCCGGCTGCCTCGACGCCTCGTTGCGTCTCATCGACAAGCGCGACGGCCAGGAGCGCCACAGGTTCGTCTGTTCGTACAATGCACTCGACGACCAGAGCTCGAGAGGCCAAGGCGCAAGAGCGTGTTCATGTGCATTCACAACGGTAGGACTTCTAACCTTCCTCATGCGCGGCAAATGCGCAGCTACCGCGGCCATCGGATGGGCGCGTACCGCATCGAGTCGTGCTTCTCGGTCGACGGCGCGTTCGCGCTCAGCGGTTCGGAGGACGGCCGAGTGTACTCGTGGGACGTCGTGAGCGGCCGCGTCGACTCCTTCCAGGCGCACGCCAAGCCCGTGCGCGCGCTCGCCGCGCATCCAGAGCTCGCGATGGTCGTCACGGGGAGCGTCGATGGCACTGCGAACGTGTGGACGAGCGAATGAATCAAGTGGTCGAACGTATTAGATGCACCCGCTTGCTCGCTCGGTCGCTCTACTCAACTACGAGAGCGTGTAACGCAGCCCGCCGACGGTCATGAGCAGGTCGTTCGCGCTCTTCGTCTCGCCCTTCTTGTCCGAGAAGAGCGACGCGAACACCGCGCTCTTCTGCTTCTCGCGCTCGACCGCGCTCGCTGCGTCCTTGGCGATCTTGCTCGGTCGCGGCGCCGCGGCAGCCACCACCGGCTGGCTCTCGGCCTTGCGCTTCTTCTTCTTCTCCTTCTGCTTCTCCATGTCGCCGTCTGCTGCGCGGTTGTCCTCTTCTGCTGTGCCTGCCGCCTTCTTCTTCTGCTGCTTCTCCTTCTTGCGCTGCTGCTTCTCGGCCTCCTTGCGCTCCAGCAGCTCGCGCTGCCGGCGCTCGTACTCTGCGTCGTCGAGCGCGGGCGCCAGCACGATGGGCGCCGCCGCGTCCGCTCCCAGTGGCGCACTGCACGCCAGACACTCGCTCGCGCCGCGCACCTCGCGCAACGAGCGCTCAGCCACCACGCAGCCGCATCCCGGCAGCACGACGAAGGGCTGCGCGCCGCCGAACTCGAGCAGGCTCACGGGGCAGCAGCGGCGCTCGCCGCGCGACGTGAAGCGGCACTCGACCACGTCACGCAGGGACGCCACGTGGCAGAAGCGCGCGGGTAGCGTCTTCGCCAGCAGCTGCTCCAGCAGCGCCTGCTTGTTGAAGAGGTTGCCGAGCGCACACGCCACGATCGGCGCGCGCAGCGGCTCGTGCGAGAGCGCGCACAGCTGCGTCTTCTGCGCGCGCAGCGCGTCCGCGTCCAGCGCCTTCTCACCGCGCGCCTTCGGATTCCCGTGGCGCATGAACTTGCGCTTCACGGCGATCACGCCGCCATCGTTCCCCATGCTCGCCTGCTTGCCTGCTTGGCTTGCTCCTTCTCGTTGTTATGTACTTCGACAGGTTCTCGAGAAACCTCTCAATCTAACATGCTAGAAGATCGAATTCCATGCTTGCATGTGATTTTGCTGATAAAGCTGGACTGATTAACTTTCGGTTACAATAAAGAGGGCAAAGAAGAAATGATTCCACCGAATCATCCAGAAGAAAGCGACGAAGCTCGAGTTATTTATGCCTGACCGAACATAAGGAGGGACCTCTGGTTGGTAGCTGAACGTGTTTGTGCAATCATATGACTCGACAGCATCGCTGGTCACGCAAACAAGCACTGAGCACCACGCAACAGGGAGGAATCCAACTCTGTTGATTCAAACGCGCTTAAAAGGCGCTCGATGCGCTGGCCGAGGGAGGAGCGTCGTGCTGCTCGCTTGCGCGCTCCTCCACCACTAGCTCGCCTGCACGCTCGCCGGCGCGCTCGAGGCGCCGAACGCGGCAATAACTTTACTGAGGGGGGAGCGCGCGGCGGTTCCACGCCTTCAGGCGCGTCGCGTTGATGCGGATGAAGCCCTGCGAGTCCGCCGGGTTGTAGTCAAAGTCGGCGCCGCCGCCCTCCTGGTCCATGCTCGCGAGGTCCGCGCTGTAGAGCGCAAAGTCCGACTGGCGGCCGATCACCGTCACGTTGCCCTTGTAGAGCTCCAGGTGCACGGAACCCGTGATGTTGCGCTGCGAGAAGTCGATCGCGTTGCGCACGAACTCCATCTCCGGCGCGAACCAGAAGCCGTTGTAGCAGTACTCGGCAAACTTGGCCGACAGCGTGTCGCGCACCTTCATCACCTCGCGGTCCATGCACAGTCCCTCGAGGTCGAGATGCGCCGCGCGAAGGATCGTGCCACCCGGCGTCTCGTACACGCCGCGCGACTTGATGCCGACGAAGCGGTTCTCGACAATGTCGATGCGGCCGATGCCGTGCTTGCCCGCAAGCTTGTTGAGCTCGAGGAAAAGCGGCAGCGCGTCCGTGAGCTCCGCCGTGTTGGCCGAGAGGTTCGTGACGCCGACCGGCACGCCCTTCTCGAAGCGGATCGCGATGTGCTCGGCCTCGTCCGGAGCGACCTTGGGGTCGACCGTCATCTTGAACATCTCGACCATCGGCGCCGTCATTGGGTCCTCGAGCATACCCGCCTCGTAGCTCGTGTGGTAGAGGTTCTCGTCGACCGAGTACGGCGCCTTAGGGGTCGCATCGATCGGGATGTTCTGCTCCTTGGCGTACTGGATAAGGTCTGCGCGGCCCTTGAACTTCTCGATGAACTCGGTGTCACGCCACGGCGCGATCGTCTTGAGGTGCGCATCGAGCGCCTGCGCGCAGAGCTCGAAGCGCACCTGGTCATTGCCCTTGCCCGTGGCACCGTGCGCGACGTACTTGGCGCCCTCCTTCTGCGCGATCTCGACCTGCTTCTTGGCGATCACGGGGCGAGCGAGCGACGTGCCGAGCAGGTAGCGCGACTCGTAGATCGCGTTCGCCTTGACGGCCTCGAAGATGTAGTGCTTGACGAACTCCTCGCGCAGGTCCTCGATGTACATCTTGCTCGCGCCGAGCGCCAGCGCCTTCTCGCGCACCTTGGAGTAGTCCTCGCCGTGCTGCCCCACGTTCGCGCAGTAGCAGATCACCTCGAAGCCCTTGTTCACGAGCCACTTGAGGATGATGGACGTGTCGAGGCCGCCGCTGTACGCGAGCACGACCTTGTCTCCGGGCTGGGCCTGAACGCTCATGTTGGCTGGTGGGTGGTGGGTGGTGCTGGAAGGTCGAAGGGCGGCTCCTGCTGCTTGTGTGGCCTGCGAGGCGGATTCGATTGTGAGAAGAGCTCTTTGCCGCAAGTTCAGGATCGCTTTTTTTAGGGCGGGATGTCCTCTTTTCGCTGCTTCGCATTTTCTTGTGGTAGTCGGAACCGAGGCATACAAAGTGCCAGTCATTTTCTGCGATCACGCGCAGCTGCTGCTGCTGTTGCGCATGCATCGAGCTGCTTCCAATCTCCCACGCATGAAGCACCCCAACGGCTGTCACGATTGTTTATTCTTTCGCTATTCACGCGAGCAAGAGCAACAACGAGCCCAGCAGGCAGCGGAAGGGAGAAGAAAGGCATTATGGATGGAGGGGTATAGACCCGCCGCTTGCTGCTCTCCTGCCTGCCTACTCCTGCGGGACGCCGTGGAAGTAGATGATCGCGCGGATGCACTGAGGGATCCAAGAGCGACAGCGTCAGTAAGCAGCCACACAGAAAGGAAGACAAACAGCGAGCAAAGCCCATGCAACTGAAACACGAGAGCGAGCGAGAGAGAGAACAGGCACACCAACGTACGTCACCGTGGTGCATGGCCTTGAACGCGTCGTTGATCTGCGTGAGGTCGAACTTGTGCGTGATGAACTCGTCCACCTTGATCTCCTTGTTCATGTACTGGTCGACCAGCGCCGGCACGCCGTCGCGGCTCTTGTAGCCGCCGAACGCGCTGCCCGCCCAGCGACGGCCCGTCACGAGCTGGAACGGGCGCGTGGCAATCTCGACGCCCGACGCAGCGACGCCGATGATGCACGACTGGCCCCAGCCCTTGTGGCAGCACTCGATCGCAGCGCGCATCGTGCTCGCAAGCCCGATGCACTCAAACGTGTAGTCGAGGCCGCCGAAGCCGTCCTCCTCCGTCATGTCGATCAGCACCTGCTGGATCGGCTTGTCCGGGTGGTCGTTCGGGTTCACGAATTCCGTCGCGCCGAACTCGGCCGCGATCGGGAACTTCTTCGGGTTGATGTCCACGCCGATGATGCGGCGCGCGCCCGCCGCCTTCGAGCCCATGATCGCCGCAAGGCCGACGGCGCCAAGACCGAACACCGCAACCGTCGAGCCCTTCTCGACCTTCATCGTGTTGAGCGCGGCACCAAGACCCGTCGTAATGCCGCAGCCCAGCAGGCAGACCTTGTCAAGCGGCGCCTCCGAGTTCACCTTGGCCACCGAGATCTCCGGCAGCACCGTGTACTCGGAGAACGTCGACGTGCCCATGAAGTGGAAGAGCGTCTGTTGTGTACAAACAGCAAACTCCGTCAGTTTGGCTCCATCGGATGAAGTTTCCCAGCGCCGGGTGATCGGAGGTGTGAGAACGCACCTCGCCGTTGCGCTTGCACGTGAAGCGCGACGTGCCGTCCGGCATCACTCCCTTGCCCTGCGTCGAGCGGATGACCGAGCAGAGGTTCGTCTTGGGCGACTTGCTACAATTTCAGCAGCAGCAACAGTGCGTCAGAAACACACTCGTCCACGACTGAACAGCCATCGTGCATGCAGCGAACCCCGAACAAACGGACAAATGAACGCACCAGAACTTGCAGTTGCGGCACTGCGGCGTGTAGCACGGGATAACGTGGTCGCCCACCTTGACGCTGGTGACGTCCGGGCCAACGCTCTCGACCACGCCCGCGCCCTCGTGTCCCATGATGCACGGGAAGATGCCCTCCGGGTCAGCGCCCGAGCGCGTGTACTCGTCCGTGTGGCACACGCCCGTGGCGAGGATCTTGATGCGCACCTCACCGGCGCGCGGCGCGCCGACGATCACGTCCTCGATGACAAAGTCCTCCTTGGCGTTCCAGCACACGGCGGCCTTGCAGGTGATCGGCTCGGGAGCGCTCATCGTTGGAAGAGGAGCTGGTGGTGGTAGTGGTGGTGGTGGTGGCGAGCAAGCTTGGAGCTTCAAGTGGCGAAAAGCGTTATGGATCGCAAAAGTGGCGAGTAAGATTGAGCAGTAAAAACGACCAGTGGGGGGACGAAAAGCTTTTTTACGAGCCATTTTGACGTAAAAATCCTATCATAATCGCGATGATTCTAGGCTTCGTGTGGCACACAATGTGTGACACACAGCCAGCCAGATGAAGCCCGAGCTGTGCTGATCTCTCGCTGTTTGCCGATGGCTTTCATGGACTTGGTAAGTCTGACCGATGCCAGCCACTGCTCGCTGCTTGTCGATTGCTTTCAAGTACATCTGGATGAGACCAACTACTGTGTCGAAAATGCAGCAGAGCGAGCCAAAGAAACTTGTTGCAAGCTTGCGAATGGTGAGTGTCATCTGTAGTTATGGCATGACGGCCGGATATGATACACTCTGTATCACGTGCTTGACCACTCTGCCTGATGGCTTCTTCAACCGGAGCTGACCAAAGTACGCTGTGTAGTGTGCTGCGGTGGTGAAGGTGGCGGCGATACTGTGAGTGCTCGTTTTCTCCTAATACGAAGATGCATCAGAGCGCTCAATTGCAATACGCATGTCTTCTGAGTATGAAAGGTGGCAGGCAGCTCGGGCGAGCACACGCCCGACAGCTGCACAGTCCTCACTAAGAGATTGGTACTTACGATTGTCTCGAGCTCCCCGATCGAGTTGTTCGTGTTGGGTCTGACAGCTAGCTAATCGTTCACAATGACGTTGTGCTCACTATAGTCGCATAATGACGAGACGGTCAATCTGCCGCAGCGGTTCATCGTCTCGACCGCCCACGGTCAACCCCTGCCACATCCCAGCTTGCGAGTATGTGGTGCGGAAAAAATGCCCTTTTCCAACAAGACTTGTCCTGCAGGATGAGGTCGACGAGTAGGAGCATAGCTTGGATGGTTTCAACGGAACGCCAAGATCGCCGACTGGATAATCGGCTTGATATCAGTGAATTCGTGTGGTGTGATTATGACGAACACATTCGTCGTGCTCTTGAAGCGATGCCTCGCAATCATTGCCTCCTTCCGTGTACGAAGACGCTCCACGTCCTCCATTTCGCTGGACAACCAATTTGTATGTGTTGTGGCAGGGCATAAACTGCGGGGCGTGATGGACGGATGGTTGGATCCAAGACGCGTCCCTATGTCCGTCGTATCGTAGAGATCCATCGTGGCACTGGTAGACAATTCGGTGTGCTACGCGCGCATTCCGCGTACGGACAGAGCTGGTCACTCAACAGTCCATAAACGATCAACACGAGGCGAATGCTTGAAGCAAATGCGAACGGGCAACTAGGTCAGATCAGCTCCTTCCAAATTTCACCCGAAAGCAAAGCCAATTCAAAGCTCCGGTCTCGAGCGATGGCTTCGACCATCGAGGTGAGCACGCACCACCGACTTCAGGCAGCGAAAGTCTCGACGCTTGCGAAGCAAGCGCTGCTGTTCTTGACCGAGTTTGGGGAGGCGGCGCTTTTTTGCTTAGTCTGACCTGCACGATACTATACAGTAAAAGCTTGGCGTGAATGGCGAAGTCTGAGCCATATCTTGGTGAGTCCCACAACCGTGATGACTTGGCCGGCACGTAAACGCAGCAGAAAGGTGTGCGATCGCCCGAATTATGGGTTGCGTTCGTGTAGTGGAACGAGGAGGAGGGGGAGGAGGAGAGGTTGCGGCTGGTCGGATGTGTTGCTGGTTGCTGCTGGTGCATGCTGGCGGGTTTGCCTTGCTGTCTCGTTCGCTTTCTGGTCCCAGCAGCCAGATTCGTGCTGTGTGCACTCGCACCCAAAAGCAACAGCAACACTGCTTTCCTCGCGGTCGCTGGCATCCAAGAGCGCTTGCCGCCCAAGTATTTTGGCAGCCAGAACCAAAAACCCAAACAGCAGGAACGTCCGCATGCTGGTTTCCGCTACTTAAGTAACTTTGGACACTTGCCAATCGGATCGATTGGAAAGGCAGAATTCGATTTTTCATCGAATGTTCACTCGTTTTCTGCAAAGTCAGATGGCGAGTGCAAGCGCCGGCCAGGCATTGATTGATACCAAGGTTTGTACGTGAAAATCGAGAGCCATCGCCTCTTCTGTACACACCCATACATGGCCTGCTTCTGCGCGAGTGCCACATTGCTCATCACAGCCAAGTAGCTGACACAAAAGAAATTTTCTTGGCGTTGGTCTGCTTGTTTTACTTTGGGATTGCTGGAGTGCCTTGACTTGGTTTGAGGCCTTCTGTTGCGCTCTGTGCGGGCGTGTTACTTGCTTGAGCGTCTTGATAGTCTCACACAAGTCTGAGCTGCTGCAGCGTGTTAGCACACTGCACTCGGCAGCATTTGAGCACTGACACCATGCTGCACAACGACGGCGAGCGCAGTCTCTGACCAACTTGAATCGTCCAGTGGCAGCCGCAAACGATGTAGCTGTCACGCCCTCACTTTTCGGCATGATGATGATCGATTTCCGTGCCTCCGCACGTCATAGCGGACTTGCATGCAAGCTTGCATGCATGGCGAGTTGTTTTGTTTGCATCGTCTTGCCTTGCTGCCCCATCCGAGCAGATAGCACTGGTGACAATGTGGTGGTGGGTGGCGACATCCTGGGTGCATCGCAAGCGATGGAACGCACGATTTCACACGCGAATTGTAAGCCGAGTCGGAAGCGTGCAGAGAGGGAGAAGGAGAAGAAGTGGACGATGCCAGCGACGCTGCCGCCATTATCATTATCATCGTTATCGCTGTCTTTGTTGTCGTTGTTGCGGTCTGGAGCAGCAATGAGTCGACATAAGTGTCAGTAGTCAGTAGAAGTCATGCCTTCGACAGTAAGCCTCAGCCACACACGTCGACAGTGCGGCAGTTCCGGATGGCACAAGTGCACGAGTTTGCTGCTACTTTTTCTGCTGCTGTGTGCGAGGAAGCATGGCAAGACAACGGAAGATCGACTCTGCATCGCGGCGTGCATGGCGCCTTGCGCCCTCGTCTCCAGAGACAGTTGGTGCGTGGCAAAATGCGAGTGGCCTTGTTGCTCGTACACAAGACGTGACTTGCAATCGCCAAGAACACCATGCCGATGCTGGTCTACAGTACGCGGGAGTGGACAGGCTTGCAAAGTGGAGAGGAGGGCGGAAAACCCAGGACGAAGTGGGGAACACACGCCAGCAACACGAGGCAACACGCGAAGACAGGGCGGCGCATTTTGGGTAGCGTGGATGTTCCGAGTTGGGCGACTCGCTACTCGATCCCGAGTGTGAAGAAACGTAGGTTTTCTAATTCGGCACGGTCGTTCGCTCGTCACCCCCAAAGTCCGCGGTAAAATACCGGCTGCCCTGTGCATGTCGCAGATCGAGTTCGCCTCGCCACTCGAAAGTCAGGCTCGGGATGCCTCACTCGCGCACTTGCAGGAGGAGGAGGAGCACGCCTTGCCTTGCAACAGCGAACTCGCTGCATTGCCTCGCTGCTCTTCGACAGCGAGGCAACTGCCGCAGTTCCTTGAACTCGCGGGCCAATTCCTTGAGCGCGGGCTGCCATTTGTCGAAAAGATCGCTGCCGCCCGAGTCAGCCGTGTCGACACCGACGTCACTCCCAAGTCAACTCGCCGGTCCATGCTCGGCCACCACTCGCTCAACGCCGTGGCGGCGCAATCGTCCCCACCACCACCACCAGCCCACCACCACCACCAGCATCAGCACTTCGCGAGTAGCTTTGAGTACCAGCAACAGCAACAGCAGCAGCAGCAGCAGCAACAACAGCAGCAACAGCAGCATGGCGACGCGCTGCGCCCGACGCTCGACACCAGTGCCTGCAGCCCTGGCTACTATTCCTTCCCGTACGCGCAGCACGTGTACTATGGGCCGCAGCCACCGCAGTACGCACCGGCAGTCGCCGCGTCGCTCAAGCGCAAGATGCCCGGCGCGCCTGCGACCACGTCGCCACCACCGATTGCAGCACAGGACAAGCTCTGTGACCTGTGCTACCACCCGGACCCGGTGCTCTTCTCCGCTGCGTGCGGCCACCTCTTCCACTCGCGTTGCGTGCACGTGTGGCCGCTTGCCGCGTGCCCCGTGTGCGACGCCGCGATGCCGCACGTGAGCGTGCTCCGCATTGACATGAACGCGCAGATTGACACGCGCAGCGGCAAGTGGACACGGCCCGAGGAGAAGTTCATCGACTGTATCCTCACCGAGTTCGACCGCAGCAGCCTCCCGCTCGCGAACGGCACGCCTGTGCGCCTCGTGCTCGCCAAGCTCCTCAACTGCTCGACGATGCGACTCTCCAAGAAGTTCCAGAAGAACGCGCTCGGGAAGCGCACATTCCGCGTCGCCAAGCCCGCCAAGGGCGAGGTCGCGATCGCATTCGATCGCCACGACCACCTGCAGCGTCAGAAGGAGTTCTCGCGTCTCGAGGCGATCTTCCGCCACGAGCTCGTGGAGCAGTTCCGGCGCGAGAACAACACGGACGAGGGCGCGTACGTCGAGACGCAGGACCTGCGCCACGCCGTCAAGCAGTTCTGGGTTGTCAACTTCATCAAGCTCGCGGTGCTCATCGGCCAGCCGGTGCAGGGGCTTGACGTCTCAGACTCGAAGAAGAAGAAGCTCGCGCTCGCGATGATCCGCAACGCGCAGTTCGACGAGCTGCTTTCATGGAATCGCTCGCCGGCCAACACACCGACGATCTCGCCCTTGCCGCAGCTCGGCGCCGAGAACGTGCCGTGGAACGCCAACAGCACCGTGTACAGCAGTAGCAGCAGCAGCAGCGCACACTCGCAACCGATGGACCACCACCAGCAGCAGCAGCCGGTAAAGAAGATGCGGACGCCCGAGAGCATGCCTCGCACGGCCTCGAGCGGCAGCGTCGATTTGGACGCACCGCAGTTCGAGATCCAGCCGGCGCCGCCGATGGCAGTGGCGACCGCGTACGAGTACGGCAAGACGTCTCCTCCGCGCGGGTATTCTCCCGCGGGTGCGGACCATCACCATTACTACGTAGCAGCGAGCTCCGGGTACCCGCGAGGCACCACCTACGGGCAATACGTGGTCAAGTCGGAGAAGACTGACAGCCAGCAGCAGCTCTTCGGGCAGCAGCACTTGAGTGCGCCGGGTGGCTACAGCAGCAGTTCTGGCGGATACCGCACCTTGGGAGCGCACTCGCAAGTCGGTGGGAGCTACCAGAGCTCACCAGAAGTCTCGGGTGGCAGCCACCACGCCCAGCACCAGCACCAGCACCAGCAACAGTATCCGTGGGATGAGCTGCTCGAGAGCATCCCGGAGTCGAACGCGCAGGTCGTGGATCCGTCGCTGCAGCCGTGGTCCAATCTCCACATCATGTGAGGCGCGCAAGCGCTCGCAAGCTCTTTTGGCCGCCGCCGTCGCTGCTGTCTGGACACGCTCGCGATCGAAGCGACGTTGTCGGTGGCGACGGCAGCGGCGCCAGATGTTCGTAGACTCGTTCCGATAGATGTAGGGATCCTGCCTGCGCAGCGCCATCGCCGCTGCTGCTCGTCTTCCGTATTTAAGCAGGAGTTCCCCCATAGGCGCGTTCCCAGTTTCCAGGCAGCGGCGCTCGGATGCGCATCGCATCACGCGCCGCGCGCCAGTTGTCGCTGCCCATGTCCTCAATCCGTCAATCAGCCCCGTTAATTGTTGATTCTCCACCTCTTTATAGCTTTTGATGAGGCAAAAGTAGAACTCGACATCTTCCTTACAACTCCAAGTCAAAGAGTCGATGCGATCACCCCGCATATCTGCCTTCCTTTCATCACCAGCGCACACTCACAGACGCACCTCCGGGACGGCCATCAGCCTCCCCACCCATGGCCGCGCTGCTGCTCCGCACGCGCCGCGCCGCGCGCCTCGCGCTACCGGTGCAGCAGCAGACGCGCAGCCAGTCACTGCTCGGCGCGATCTTCGGCATCGGCGAGTTTGAGGGCGAGCGCAACCAGTCGCTGCGCGCCAGCACCAGCAAGCGACAGGCGTTCGAGCTCGCCCTGCTCGAGGTTTCCTCCCAAGCTCTCGTTCGCTGTGTGGCATACTTGGAGCGGTCGGACTGACTCTGGCGGTCTCATTTTGCGGTAATAAATGGACGAGCAGTACGTCGGCATGAACGCGTTCCCCAAACACATGCTGCGCAAGGTGCGAGAGGAGGACACTGCGCCGCTCAATTGACTGGGCCGACTGCCTGCCTTACGGACTCTTGTGTGAGCACAGACGCTCGAGGACGACGACCAGTTCCTCATGGGCCGCGTGCTAGTCGGCGCAAGCCAGTGCCTGAGCCCCGCAGTGCACCAGGACTCGCTCGACGCCGTCGAGCAGCTCAACGCGGCTGCTGCCCTCGTGAAGGCCAACGGTGCGAGCTACCCTTCCTGTAGTTATAGAGAAGAAAGAACGAAGAGCTGACAATGGTATGTGCGTCATCTGCAGACAAGACGCCGCTGCCGGAGAAGCTCCACGTGCTGGCGCTCGATGCGATGGTGAGCGGCCGCTACCGCGAGGCGACGGTCATCTACGAGACGATCCTCCTGCAGGACCCACGCGATTTGCTGGCGCTGCGCTGCAGTTTCGATCTGTACCTGATCCTCGGGTTCGTCACGCCACTTGGTGAACAGCGTTTCACACTTGGGAGCTCGTTTCCGTTGCTAATGTGCTGCCTGGTTCGGCATCTGAAGTGACTACAAGAACATCCTGGGCACCGTCACGCGACGCTTGCCTCTCTGGTCCCCGAACGATCCAGGTACGGCGCCAATATGCTGATCAGATCGAGTCCTAACTCATAAGACTGACATGTCACTCGAATGGCTCAGGCTTCAGTCACTTGCTGTCCATGCAGGCGTATGGGCTCCAGGTAGACGGCAAGCTTGACGCCGCAGAGAGTCTTGCAGAGAAAGCGCTTTCGATGAACGGCAACGATCGCTGGGCATGTGCGTCAGAGCATTGCGTACGGCGTCGGTCACCTAGTCTTCTTACGCGCTCACTCTACGCTGTCATTATCTTGCACTACCTAGTCCACACGATGCTGCACGTTCTCGAGGCTCGTGGCAACGCGAACCACGGCGCAAGCTACGCGCTTCAGTACCGCGACATGTTCGACAACGGCGGGCCGCTCGAGCGCCACCTGTACTTCCAGTGGGCTCTCTACCTGCTGGATCTGGGCCGCTACGACCGCATCCTCAAGTTTCTCGAGATGAACATCTTTCCGCAGCGCGTGAGCCAGCCACACGCGGCGCAGACGCTCGCAGATGCGACGCAGCTCTTCTGGCGTCTGCACTTTGCCGGCCAGGAAACCGAGGAACTCCGCGAGCAGCTTTACGACGCCTGGGCAGCTGTAGCAGAGGACGAGAAGAGTCAGCGTGTGGTCTTCTCGCCCTTTACGCGGCTTCTGTGTCATGTGCGTTCGAGGAAGAGCGGTGCAACGCAGTTCATACACTGCGCGGAGTGAACAGGTCATTGTCCGTATAGCTGATGCTTTAGAGGTTGACGATCTTGTCTCTTTTTTGTGTGAGAGCAGAGCATCCTGTCATCGTTCGATGAGACTCCGTCGAAGATCCAGCGATCGCGCGAGGCGCCAGTCAACCTCCAGCAGCTTTCGACGAAGCTGGGCGGAGCAACCCCGATTCAGTTCAGCTTCACGCAGTCTTCAGGTGATCCTCGGCTTCTCTCTGCTCGCTGTGGTCGTTCGTGTCTGGCGCTGATGTGCTGCTTGTGGGCGAACAGAAGAATTTGACGCGGTGTTCGACGGCGTCAGCGCGGGCTTCACGGCGTACTCGCAGGGCAGATACGAGGACGCGACACAGCTGCTTTTGGCTGTGCGCGGCAGTGTGCGCGTTCTCGGCGGAACTGCAGTGCAGCACGAGCTCGTGGATCTGCTGCTCGTAGAGAGGTGAGATCTACGAGTTGATTGGTGTCCTGCTGGTGCTGCTGTTTGAGCATATGCAAGAGCTGACGCTGGTTGGCGCACACTCATAGTGCGAGCAGGTGCGAGGACCTGACGCTCGCGAGACTTCTGCTGAACGAGAGGTGAGCAGAGCGTGGAGCTTGGGGCTGTATCATGCTTATGTATGTTGTTGTTGCTGACTTTCAACACTGCCTATGATCAACTCTCCAGGTTGAGCCTCCGGTCGCAGAGCGCGCAAGTGTGGAGCGCGTACTCGCGCATTTTCGAGTCCATCGGCGACTCATCGGCGCTGCGCGACGCGCAGAACATGAGCTACGTGCTCGGGCTCGGCCAGGGTGGCAACAACACGAACTAGAACTTGGGGAGCAAGCGTCGGAGACAAGATCGAGCAAGCAGAGCAGGCAAATCTCTCGCGTTTTGGCTGAAATAGACCTCAAACCTCATCATCATTCGCGTTCAACTTGCGCTGATCCTACTCACATGACTAGGCACGCGGATAGCACGATGGTGACGGGAGTGGAGGCGAAATCCTCATTCTGCAGGAAGGTGGCGATGAGCGTCGGGATGTGCGCGTACCCCTGGCACTCGCTTTGCATCCGCTCGTCTGACACCAAGTCCGTGCGGCGTGCGCTCTCAAGATACTCGTTGATGCATTTCTCGATCTTGTGCAGCCTCCTGTCGGCTCGGGCACTGCTGCCCACGACGACAGTGAGCCCTGGCTTTGAAGCAGGTGGTTCCGCTTGCTCGTCGTCCCACTTCCAAAGCTGCAGCGCTGCCGACGAGCCGAACTGCTTGCAGTAGGGACAGGCCGATAAGTCATCCGGCGCAGTTGCTCCGGGATGCTTGGAGCTCCATTGGTGCGCCGCCGTGTGCACGCCGCGCAGCGTCGAAAGCGCCTTGTTGGAGTCGTACGTCACGATCGGCTGCACCGACTTGGCGTTCTTGCGCGCCGCTCGCGCGGACAGCGTCGCCGCGTGCTCGTCGCTGCTCTTGATCACGACGCGGAACTGGAGCGTCTCGTGGTCGTCGCGGAAGGTGATACCAGTGACTTCGACCCGCTCGATGCGCTCGAGAAACGCGAGGCTGCGCTGCGCGCGCTTCTGCTGCTTAAGCTGCGCCTTGGAGCCTTGAGTGGCTGAGGCAGCTTCGTCAGCCATCTTCGTGTTGTTCGCTCTGTGTGCTTCTGGTGAGGAGAAGGAAGAAGTGGTGGCGTCCTACCTCGAGAAAGAGGAGGAGGAGGATTAATTGTCGGGATTGTGATGCATGTCATCGACCTCGTATCACACGTCGCAGATTCGTGTGGCACTTAGCCATTTCCGCCAAAATTCGGCTTCCTGGAAGCCACAGCGTGACTTCCTGAGCGTCAAACCTGACGAAAAGCGCACTCCAAAACCGCCATTTTTTTTAACCTCGATTGACAGCCATGGCGTCCAAGCACATCTTCCGCGCCTGCAAGCTCCAGGGGCTCTCGCTGCACGCGGACGCGCTCGCGCGGCTCACGGAGGAACTCACCAAGTGCGTCTCCATCTGCTGCTACGAAACACCGCCTGCACACTATTTACTGCATTTAGGTGCTAATCAACCACGTACTCGATGGGAACTGACGGGCGGCAGTGAGCCCTCGCTGGCGCTCGACGACGTGCTCTACGCGCTCAAGAACAGCATCGACAAGAGCAAGAGTGCGTTTCTTTTGCTCACTTGGGCTCGTTTCACTGACGTGCACTGACGCTCGCTGGACGCTTGGTAGTCACGACGTCGGTCGTGACGCTCGAGGCGCTCGAGAGCGCACTGGACACGCTGCTCGCGGTCTCGAGCGAGAACCAGTTTGAAACGATCCAGGTCTTCGGCGCTTTCGAGACGCCCAAGCTGCACTTCAGCAGTCACACGAACTCGTACGAGCTCAAGGCGGACTCGCACCGCCGCATCCACGCCGGCCCGACTGACCGCCTAAACCTCCTCCGCGACCGGTGCGGCAGCTTTGTCATACCTCGCTCCAGCGTTGCAGATTAAGCGAAGACGCGATAGTGCTGACGGTTCCGCCGGTGTTGGTGTATCAGATTCGTCTCCGTGGATCTTCGCGTGAAGCGCAATAAGATGTTCGCGCCGCCGGCGGTCGCGGTGTCCAACTCTGTCGAGTACATCGAGTTATCGCGCATTGAGTCGCTGCTGGGAGTTACAGGCGTCAAGCGCGTGATCGGCATGCTCGGGCAGGACGAACGCAAGCGCATCTACCTTGAGGATCTCACATCGCGGATCTACGTCGACCTCACGAATGCGGTGCGTGGGCATCTACGTCTGTGTGCGTGCTCTGTCGGTTCTACCCGGACTCCACGTGCAGATTTTGACATTGTTGACATTGTGGAAGCTCAGACGTACACGAACGGCTTGTTCACGATCAACTGCATCGTGCTTGTGGAAGGCGAAGTGATCGACGATGTCCTCCACGTACACGTATGTTTTTGGTCCGACACAATTATTGAGCAAATGCCTATGGCGATATGGCTGACATTGTGTGTGCCATTTTTGTGTTGACAACCGATCACCCAATAGTCGATGGGGTTCCCGCCACCTGAACCAAAGCTTCAGTCACTGGAGATCCTTGGTGGCATCGATCCGCTCGGTGTCGAAGTGTCGGCGCAGCAACTCGATCAAATCCGGGAACTTGAAGCCAGTGATCATCATGCGACGTTCATCGTGCTCTCGGACGTGCATTTGGACGACCCGCAGGTGATGAAGCACCTCGACATTCTCTTTCAGGGCCTCGAGAGCCTGATGCCGTCACTATTCGTGCTCATGGGCGACTTCATGTCGTCTTCAATCGGAGGCGGCGCGGGTTCGAACTCGCTGCAGGATTTTAAAGAGTACCTCGACGAGCTCGCGAACTTGATTCTGAAGTACCCGCGGCTTGCAGAGTTCTCCAAGTTTGTGCTCGTCCCGGGACCAAACGACCCGGGCTCTTCACGAGCGCTGCCACGCCACCCTGTATGTTTGTGATGTTGCGAAGCTTGTTTGCTACAGCGATGTGACGTGGCTAACTTGATGATGGTGTGCTGCAATCGATTGTTTCCAGTTGCCGGACTTGTGCACGCAGGATTTGGTGCGAAGAGTCCCGAACGTTGTCTGCACGACGAACCCATGCAGGTGCGCGAAGCGAGTACCAGCTATATTTTCCTATGCTCGAGTGTTCTGCTGACTCCTGTGTATTAGAATACGATACTACACGCAGGACATCGTAGTGTTCCGCAGCAACCTGCACCAGAAGATGCAGCGTCATGTATTGCTGCCTTTGGTGTCAGACCACGATGACGAAGACGTCGACACAATGGATGTGGACGACGACGGTGCTGAGCGTGATCGGGGACCGATTTCGTCCCAGGGCGATATCTCAAAACATGTACGTAATCTCACAAATATGGCGATCTTTCACTTCGCTGCTGTGTAACGCGCATTCGATATGAATGACTGATGATGTCTATTGGCCACACAGTTGGTGAAGACGATCATCGACCAAGCGCACTTGACGCCGTTGCCGCTCATGGCGTGCCCAATCAACTGGGCGTTCGACTCCTCGCTGCAGCTCTTCCCATTGCCAGATGTGGTGCGTGGCAATCTTGAACAGCGTTCCGCTGCAGCCGACAGTGCACTGACGAAAGTTGTTTGCATCGCATCGTTCGCTGCCTGCTTTACTCGCAGCTCATGCTCGGAGACTCGACAGAACAGTTCCAGCTCGGATACTCGTCTGTTGCTGTCTTCCACCCTGGTCCGTTCCACGTCGACTTCTCCTTCGTGCTCTACCGACCGAGCACCAACACGACCGAGTTTAGTCGCGTCGAATAGCTTCAGGTTCGCTTCAGGTACTTAGTATAAGACCTTGCACATACAGCACAGCATCCAAGTGCGCATCTTGTATTGGTGCACATTGACACCACCATGAGTTGCTTCATGTATGCACACGCATGAACCTCGGGTATTCGCATAACAGTTTGCTAAAATTGACTGATGAAATGAGCTTGACCTTGGTCTTGACGGTGGCAGACACATGAGTGACGCGTCCAGAGCGTTTATGTCGCAGTGGAGACTCGAGGAATCGCAGGCCCGACTCGCAAACGCCTCTGAGGATGCTGATGTCCGCTGGCGCAGCGCGCAGAATGTCGCGAACAGGTGGCAGAAACAAGAAATCGTGCGTGAATTCGACGTCGAGAACGTATACTCGAGCGAGGCGGCGCCGACATGGCTCAGCTGGGCGTGTACATCGGACAAGGAACGCAGCGTCGCGCGGAGCGCTCAGTCAGATGAAGCCATCCCTGGTGCAGTTCACAAGTCGAACGCTCGGGTGACTGCACAAGTTCGCGAAGGCAGCGTTCACAACAAGCACAAAGCCAGTAAGCCGAAAGATCGACCTCAATCTGCGACCACGTCGCGACATCCAATCACACGAGACAGCGATTTCGCTGCAGCTGTATCCAAAAGCACTAACCGAAGTCGTCCGCAGTCTGCAAAGCTTTCACGTCCCCAGAGCGCGAGTCGCAGATCGACGGTGGAGCAGATGGAGGACTTTTCGACGCTGATCCCACAAGAGATGCAGCGCTCCAAGTGGACCGAGATGCTCTTCCACAGTCCGTCCTTCCAGCAATCGAGCTTGATCAAGCTTGAGCAGGAAACGTACAACCTGTTGCAGAGCGTCTTCAAGCGAGAGCGAGTGAGAGCAGCGTCGAATCATGGAAGACCAACTTTAACCACAAAACAAGCAAAGAAGACGGCGCGCGCAAAGCATGAGCGAGTTGCGAGCACGCTGCTGACGCCCACACACGCGAGTACTGCGAAGAAAAAGCCAAAGCGCGGACCTGCATTCGAGATACCGCGCGGGAGCGGACTGCAGATGGCGAGGAACAAGCACCGTGAGACACCAAAAGACATGCCATCTTCTGCTGATCCTCACCATCAGGCACTGCAACGATGTACGAGTATCCAAGAACCGCAAAGTGCGGTGCTGAATCAACTGGACAACTTCAAGTGCTCGATCGAGCACACTTCTACAACAACAACCTTGAGCACAACGGAATGCAAAAGAAGCAAATGGAAAAGCAAAACCAAGATCCGAGACAAGGCATTGATGATCGACGACGACGAAGCTACTGCCCGCCGTGAGCGAGTTTTCCAAGAGATCGGCTGGGATCCACCAGACCCCAAGTCAGTCCGAGCGTGTGGCAAACGAGTGCACAAGCGCACTTCGCCGCCGCAACTCACTGCTCAAGGCTTGATAGTCCTAAAGGATCCGATCCAAAAACCTGACCCAGACAAGAACGGTAATGTCACCTCACATGTTAGCAGTCCAGCTCAGACAATAGATCCTGAACCACTGACGGAATCGATAGACCAGCCGGCTGGATCAACAGCAATGCAGCTCCTTTTAGCAAATCAAGCGTTCCCACCCATCAAAGAGCAAGGAACCAACGCCGAGCAGGGTACTGAGGAGTCGGTGGAAAAGGATTTCGCGTGCAAGCAACAAGATCCAACTACCATCGACTCAGAGACGCAGCTTGCGGTGATCGATCTTCAGCTAGTAAATCCTGTTGATTTCATTATCGGCAGCAATCGCGAGCGCGTTCAAATTGACGAACAAGTCGTACCAGGTCAGCAGGAGACCTGGGGTGAGAACGATCCAGTGAATGCACTGAACGACGATGTTTCCGGTGATATCATCGCATTCGATCTTAAAATCGACACCGATCTGGAGTTGTGTGTGAGCTCCGCGAAGCAAAAGGATTGCGCTGAAGTATCAAATGGTGGAGCAACAGTTACCCCGCCGGAGCAGAGTTTGCAAGATATGTCGCCCCTCGCCACATTTGATGAACCGACATGCATAGCAGCTGCGCCAAGCCACTTCATGCCAACGTTCACCGAGGATATCGAGGCAGGTGTCTTAGATTGGAGCCAAATTGAAGCTGCTTCAAGTGAATGCGGAGATCAAGTCCCACACCTGGTTGATCCCATTCATTGTGAAGGGGACGCACAGGTTTATGAGCTCTCAAAGCGCGTTGATCAAGTCGACAAGATAAATCATCTCGAACTGGAACACATTCGCTTGCCGGAAGAAGAAAAGCGGTCGAGCCGAGCTTCCGAAGGTGAGGATATGGAAATCAAAGCTACTGTTGGCATTCTTGATGTGGTAGAGAATCCTGTTGCAGCCAACATTGACGACGAAGATCCCAGACTCGTTCATGATGCAAATTCCGCTCACACTGAAACAGCAGCAAACGGTATTGTGTCACAAGATACTGATACTACAGTGCTAGAGTCCCCGCACGTTCCAATGCCTATCGATGTCAACGAAATCAGCAACGCTGCATCGTCAACTATTTGCCTGGACTCTGATAATGAACTCCACGAAGACCAAGTTAACCAGAACGACCGTGGTTCCAATGACTGTGGCGATACAAGCACCTCGGATGTGTGCGACTTTGATACCACTGCAGAGTGTCTTCAGAGTTCGGGTGTCAGCAGCAATGCCGTCTCGAGTGGGCACATAAACGAAGAAGGCCTCGAGTCGAGGCTCCAGTGTGACGGCATACACACAGCTGGAGTGGGCGTGGACTGCACAAACTCAGCTCCCGACGTCTGTGAAATTGTCCACGATGTCGTCGAGGCAGTTCTCGCAAGGCAATCCACGATATCCAATGACCATACCCAAGATTTAATATCTGAAGATATTGTGGAATGCTCTCGTGAAACCCTACCGTCAGATGCCGAAAGCACGGTAAGCACTCGTACAGAGCGGAGCGCCGTTGAAGTTTATGTGAAACAAGATACAGACAATGCAGAAATGGACATGGAGACTTCGGATCGAGTGATCGCTGAAAGGGATAAAGAGAGCACAGACCTGTTGCTGTTGGTGAGCTTGAAAGAGCTCGAGCCAATGGAAGATGAGCCAGTCTGTGCACAGTCCCCAGTTCAGTTTGCAGACACGCCTGCTATCGTCATTCCGGAAAACACGAATCAGCAAGACCCTTCAGACGATGCTCCTCGCAATCATGATACCGATGGATTTGGAGAAGCGTGTGAGGATTTTGGTGTCATTCATGAGCTCGAACCATTAAGTTCACCTCGTATCAAGCCCGACGATGAAGAAATAAGCGCCGGATACATATCCAGTGACGGTGAGCACATATCCAGCGATGGTCTTCCGACACCATCCACAGCAACGATCTGTCGTTCCGGTCCCAGTGTTGAAGAGGTCGAGGAAGCCGCACTTGATCTGGAAGATCCGATGCCAGACGGATTTATATCTGCTTCTGTCGAAGAAGACGGCGCTCTCCAAACAGAGGATACACCTACCATTGTTGCGATCCCATTGTCAAGCGAAAGTTGCTCAGCAGAGCACCCAGCGGTGCAGCAGGTTTCACCATCCATAGAGATGATGGAGGTCAGCAACAATCTTGAGATGATTCTGAAGAATGATCCGTGCAGTAATGATTCGGATGCCACTACGAACGGCAACCTTGTCCATCTTCCAGCAATCGATTCCTCGCCATGTCCGGGTGGCATCTCTGGCTTGCGACTAGATATTATCGACCCTCCGCCACTCTCTTCTGTGTCTGCGGACAACGATGGCATCTCTTCCACTTTCGAACCTCATGAGTGGAAGACTAATGAAGAGCTCGAGATGGCAACTCCAGCTTTACCGCACGAAAGTGAGACAAGCAGCAGTGCGGTGAGGAAGATCCAAAGGCAGTATCGTCGGTCTGTGCAGCGGCAGATCCTCGTGGAGGAGCTTCGCTTCATGCTAAGCCAGCACCATCGTCAGATCCGAAAGAAAACGAGGCGCGAAGTCGGTGCTCTCATGGCGAGGAAGAGTTCCACTAGCGATCTCGTCATTGCAGACGCCTCATCAACAAATCCATCGCTGGCTTTACCAATACCAGAGCCAGTGACACCACGACACGTCTCATTGACCCCTGACATCACAGTCGAAAGAGCGGAGTTTGGCGCGACACAATCTAGCGACCAAGGTACCGAACCATGCGAACTGCTTGGATCATCGGATGACGCCTGGCCGAGCCTAAAAGCCTTCACGAACGAAGCAGATCAATTAACACCGATCGTACTGGACGAAGAGCAAGCAAACCACTCGAGCAACCTCGAGTCCTCATCACTAAATACTGAGAGCAAGTTGGAAATTCCTGTCACCGCCGCATCTTGCGAAGACGAAACATCATCTTTTGCAAGCCCTTGCAGTCATCAAGCTCCAGATGAATGGGAGCGTCGGCCAAACTCTGGTATCGACTCCGAGCAGAACCTCACGCTAGGTCCCGCAGAAGAGAGAGCTGTGGCAAGGGAAGTTCTTCGAGATGATCCATCACAGCTCAACAGCGCGCAAGTTTTAGTTGAGTCGATATGTGCGTCCGACCCAAGCAACAACGAAGTAGTTCTCATTGTCGAAAGAGCAGGGGAAGTTGCAAGTCATGTGGCCGAGATCGAGGATGATTCCGATGCAAAAGAGTTCATCGAAGCTGCTGGAGGATTACTTGAGATTGGATACGAGTGGGAGTCACTAGCGCCTTCAGCGCGGCAAGAGGAGATGGCAGCAGTGGATGAAGGTGCAGTCGGTTCTCTCGAGCTTGAGAGCAGTGTCGTTCTTGATATGAGTGTCAAGGCAGCCACCGATTTCGTCGCTGCGGCCAGTTACTCCAGCGATACGGAGGGTTCTGATGCGATTCTGCGGGCGCGAGCTGCTTCCGTCGCGCTCGCAGCCCTCGCGTTCGACGATGACGACGTCGACGTCGACGCGAGCGCGATCCTGCTCTTCCCAAATCAAACGGAAGATCCGAGCGGTTTCGCCTCAGGTCCAGACGTCGAAGGCGTTGCTGATCGCGTCGGCTACTGGGAGCGATACATGGACTCAGCGACAAGCAAGTCGTACTACTTCAACCCGCTCACGCAGGTTTCGCAATGGACCGCACCAGAAGACGGCTCGCAGATCCTCGACCAAGCTGCGGTCGGCGAAATCTCCAGCGATGATGTTTGGTACGATGAAACATCGTTCGCCACTGCTCAGACAGACCCGACGTCCCAGCAACCGCAACAGCCCGTGCTGCTCGAGAGCTTCGGCGGGTGGGATCAGTACATCGTTCCCGACACAGGCGCCGTATTTTACTACCACGAAGACAGGCGCGAGTACGCGCCAACTGATGGCAGCGACGCGGAGCCTCCGGTCGAGTTCTTGACGGCGAAAGCTGCGTGTCTCCAGCAGCAGACCGGCAGCGCAAACGCTGCAGCGGAGACAGGAGATAGTGCGGTGGAGCTTGAATGGCAGGCGTTCACGGACGCCGCGAGCCAGCAGACGTTCTACTACAACGCACGCACGGGCGTGAGCACGTGGGAGCCGCCGCCGTGCGTTGACGGCGTCTCAGGCGCCGCGTACTATGTGGATGCCGAGACGGGCGAGACATCATGGGAGAAGTCGCAGGCGGCGGCGGAGGACGACGACGAGTACGTGATCCGCATCGACGAGCACGCGGCCGAAATGTGATCAATCAGCGCAGTGCTGGACGCTCCTTCCATTCGAGCGGATGGACAGGCAGGCAGTTTCGAGCAATGTAGGAACCTTCGCGGACAGCGATAGTGCGTGCGCACGCGTTGGTTCGAGTTGCCGCCCCATGCGCCACGCTTTTCGGTTTTCGTCGACATTGGAATGAGTTTTGGTCGAGAAGCCAGTTCAGGTAGCTGGTGGCCACTTCAAGAATAGCTTGCGTTCTTTGGCGCCGGCTGGGGCGCTGGACATTTGTATGCAAACGCCCAGAGTAAAAGTCCGCGGTCGTTGCGGCGCCAGGCTCTTTTTTTTTCACGTGCGCGCTTTTCCTCTTGGGTTCAGTATCGACGCTGCCTCTGCCTGCTTGCATGTACTGCTTCCAGCTGCTCGGGTGGTACACACTGGCGTTGGCTGGCGTTCATGGTGACTCGCTTGCCGCTTCTTCTGAACGCGGCCAACGGCACATTCCAGCGCACTCGGCGTCCCTCGCACAGGTGACGGCGACGCTCCTCCCTCTGACGAACTAGCTGGCGAACGATGGGCACCAGCAGGGCGACGCTCGCGCTCGCCGCGGTCCTGACGCTCGCGCCTCTTGCGGCGGACGCCTCGTCCGTCGACCAGGGCTTCGCGCTCGACGGCACGACGACCTATTGCCAGGGCGTGGCGGGCGGCGCCACGGTCGGCAACCTCGGACTCGCCTCGCTGGCTGCCGACACCGCCGGCAAGTGCCCCGTCGCACTCACCCTAAACGTCCCGGCGGCGACTGTCAAGCAGCGCGAGGTCGTGGCCGTGACCTGGAGTGCCAAGACGTTCGCGGGCGTGCAGAACAACCGCTTCCCGAGCGCCGTGGACGCGGTCACCAAGATCCCCAAGAGCGCGACGACGTCGTGGCTCAAGGCCTGCAAGGCCGGCACGGACTGCGGCGCCGTCGTCGACGCGGTGCCCACTGGTCCCGCGAACGCCGAGAACGGCCCCTTCGACCCCACGGGCGCCAAAGCGCTGCGCGCGAGCCAGTTCACGTTCAACGACCTCGGCGACTTCATCATCGTCGGCAAGCTCGTGCTGCCCGGCGACGAGTCGCTCAAGATCAGCGCCACCGAGTTTCTCGTCTTCAAAAAGGTCACGGTCGTCGACGCGAACACCGTCATCACGCCCGCGCCGACTCCGACCGCGGCCCCCACGCCTGCGCCGTCACCGACTCCTGCGGCGGCGACGCCGGCGCCTAACGCAACGCCCAGCGCCAGTTCTAACGGCTCGTCGCCCTCCACAGCCGAAGCGACGAACGTGGACGGCAAAAGGTCCCCGACCACGCCGTCGCCGGGTCTAGAGGCAGGCACCGTGCAGTCCGGCAACGCGAAGCCTGACAACGCGACGCCCGGCATCGGGGACATCACGTCGAGCGACACGCCGGCGACCGGATCCAACAGCCTGGACGCAAGCACGTCGACGTCGTCCGGGTTCTTCGGCTCCAACTCGGTGCTGCTTGGCTGCGTGCTCGCGGGGTGCTTCGTGGCGTGCGTCATGGGCTTCGCGTTCGTGATGCGGCGCCGCTCAGAGAGCAAGATGGTGGCGACGAAGCGTCAGGAGCCGGACGCGCGCAGCAGCGTCGGCATGCTGGAAGCGGGCGACTTTGCCGCGGGCACGTATGTCGCGAACAAGTCGGCACGCAGCCAGGAGCCGCCGCCGCCTAAGATGAGCGCGAGTCCGCCCGTGGTCTTCGACGCGTCGGTCCGCGGCTCGGAGCTCAGCATCAGTTCCGATGACTTCAAGCAGCGCGACGTGTCGGAGGTCTCATCGCTCGCGAGCGAGGCGTATAGCGACACGATGTCGAACTTTGATGACTCGAGCCGGCAGACGAGCAACCAGTACCTCGAGTCATTCGACTGGAAGGAGTCGGACGTTTCGCGCCAGTCGGAGGACTCGCGCCAGTCCAACTTCTCTATAGCTTCCAAGGCGCGCGGTTTCAGCACGGCGAGCGCGCTGAGCGATCTGTCCGAGGGCCCTCGCGAGTCGCGTGTGGCGTCTGAAGTGTCAGTGGACTCGTACGCGTTCGCGCCTTCTCCGCGTGAAAGCGCCGCGGACTCGTACATGGGCGGCTACAGCGAGTCGAGCCGGATCAGCGGCCTGAGCATGTACTCGGACGCCTCGAGTGTTCGAGAGTAGAACACACGGGCGAGTCACGCACGGCGGCGGCCGGGCAGACCAAGTGTGTATGTGTGTGTTGCATCTCGAGTGTAGTGTTGTTCATGGACGTCTATCGGCATCCGGCGCCAGATCCGCCGGCTGAGACCATCCATAAGTTAATCATCGTGGGCACCAATTTTGACGCAACAACTGCCAGCTCGCTGAGGTCAGTGACAGCGCACTTGAGAGGAGGAACGCCTTGAGCTACTAGCTGTTGATGAGACTTGTTTGTTGTTTGTTCACATTACAAGCTGAGGCAGAAGACGCCTGCCCCACTTACAGCAGCTTGTGCGTCTTGAGCAGCCCCTGGAGCGTCTCCACGGTTTCTGGCGCGCACTCGGTCAGCGGCGCGCGCACGGCGCTCGAGCACTTGCCCAGCAGCTCCATAACCTTCTTGATCGGCTGCGGGTTGGCCTCCGAGAAGAGCGCCTTGACGAGGAAAATCTGCAGAACATCAGCACAGGCGAGTGTGTATCGTGAGTGCATATTCGATACCACGCGAACCAGGACGCGGGGTACACCCACGTTCTCGAGGTGAGCCTTGCGCGCTGTGGCGTAGTCACCGACGAGCGCCGGCTTGGTCACAGCGAGAACCTTCGCCGGGGCTGCGCAGCACACGAGCACAGCAAGAGTACGTCAGTAGAGTGGTTGGTACTGGAGGAGGTCACCACCACCACTCTTAGCCTTGCACGTACAAGCGTTCGAGAGCACGCTGATAACGCCCGTGGCGCCGATGGCCATCATCGGCAGCGTGAGGTTGTCGTCGCCGGAGAGGATGGTGATGTCGCAGAGCGCGGCGATCTCGGACGCCTGGTCGAGCGACCCCGTGGCCTCCTTGATCGCGACAATCTCGGGGATCTTGGCGAGCTCGGCGATCGTCTGCGGCGTGAGGCTGATGCCCGTGCGGCCCGGGATGTTGTAGAGCACGATGGGCAGTCCGACGGTCGCTACTGCCTTGAAGTGTTCGTAGAGGCCGCGCTGTGTGGGCTTGTTGTAGTACGGACAGACGACGAGGCAGGCGTCGGCGCCCGCGTCCTTGGCCGCTTGCGTCAGGCGCAGCGCCTCGGCCGTGCTGTTGGAGCCCGTGCCGGCAATTACAGGCACGCGGCCGTTCACGTACTTGACGACCTCAGCGATCACGCGGTCGTGCTCGTCGTGGGACACGGTCGGGCTCTCGCCGGTGGTTCCCATCTGTAGTCGTAGCAGTTCATTGTGGGTTGTTTAGCGTGCAGCGCATCACTCATACGTACACAGGAACCATTGGCACGAAAGACGCACCGGCACGAGTCCATCGATGCCCTCCTGGATCTGCCACTCGACGATCTCACGGAGCTTGTCGTAGTCGACGCTCGTGCCGTCGGCCGTGAACGGCGTGACGAGAGCGGTGAAGGCGCCAGCGAGCTTCATGGTGCGTGTGTGCGTGAGCGTGTGTGTGGAGGAGGAGGCGAACGACTGCGCGGCGCGAGGCAAGTGGCGAAGTAAGGCGATCGGCTGGTGGCGGTGGCGGCGGCGGCGGCGGAGGAGGAGGAGGAGGTTGCTGCTGTTGACTGTCGATGGTTGCCATCGGTTTGACTTCAAGATGAGCAAAGTTCTCCCCTGCATAACACCTAGCCAGCTTTAAAAGGGTTATGTGAAAATGCAGCCAGCTACACACTTGCTGCAACATGCAAATAGAGTGTTTATGCTAGATACAAAGGGACACGCGAAAAAAACCCTTTAACTAAATCGGTCGATCGCTCTGAAGCACAAGAATTTTCGCGGATCCAATCCATTCATGATAGTGAAATAAACAAGGCTTCTTCGGCCGCTCAAACAGAGCGCGGTCTGCGTTATAGTGACGCGTCACTATTGGCTTGGTTCCCCGCCAAATTCAAATTTTCAACACAGAGAAAACCAAGACAGGCAGGTCCAAGCTCGCAACTCAGCTGAGCTCAGTGCGCGGGCGGGGTTTCCCTTCAACTCGCTCCTCCCGACAGGCCCAGCGCGGAATTCGCCCCGCGACAATCACTCTTTCGATGGACGCGCCCGCCGCCGCCGACTCGCCCTCGGGCAGGCAGCTCGCGCAGCGCAAGCGCAAGATCGCCGACCCCCACCCGCCTGCTTCCTCCACCAGCCGCTTTACGACGTTCGAGTGGGAGGCGGCGAAGGAGAACGTGATGCCGCTCAAACGCGGCCGCCACGTGCCCGACCTGAACCGCGCGTTGCGGGCGCAGGACTCGTTCCAGGAAAAGCTGCGCCTCGAGCAGCACGCGCAACAGCTGGAGAACGAGCTCAAGGCGTACGCGGGTGACGACCCGCTCGCACTCTGGCTGCAATACATCCGCTGGATCGAGGCCAAGATGCCTGAGGACACGCGCAAGAAGTTCGCTGTGCTCGAGAAATGCACGCGCGTGCTTAAGGAGAACGCGCGCTACAAGGACGACTTGCGCTACATCCGTGTCTGGATCCAATACGTGCGTGGGGAGTGGCGCGAGTGTAGACATACATGAGTAAGCGGGTGTGATGATGCGTGTGCTGACGGCTGCTGCTTGCTTGCATTATGACGGTGGGTGCCAGGCGGATCTGGTGGCCAACCCGAAAGACATCTTCAAGTATCTGTACCAGAACCGGATCGGCGAGCACGTGTCGCTCTTTTACGTCGGCTGGGCGTGGGTGCTGGAGAGCACGGCGAATTATGCACAGGCGCACAAGGTCTACCTGAAGGCGACGCAGAAGTACGCGCCGTTGCACCTATCGTTGTTTCATCGTTAAGATAGACGAGGATGCCACGACGCTAACCACTTCACCTCATTGTGGGTGAAACAGGAAAGCGGAGCCGCAAGAGCTGCTGGCGCGCAAGTACAAAGAGTTCCAGCGCCGGATGACTCGCCACTGGCAGAAGATGAACGAAGAGAGCACCGCGAGCAGCGGGCAAGAGGTAAATCAGCGCTTTGCGCTAGAGAACTTGTCCGCGCACAGCGCTGAGTTCGCCGGACTCGTGGACGCCAACCAGCGCCAGCAGCAAGCATTCGACCGGGCGCAGAACGTGCGGAAGGTGGATGCGCACAAGCCGGTATTTACTGTTTACGAGGACCCTGCTGGCCACGAGGTCGATTTCTTCGAGAGCAGTGCTGATTGGCAGATGCTGGCCTCGCGCCAGCACCAGAACAAGGAGAACGAAGTCGCCGCCAGCAAGTGGAATCACCAGTCGCTGTCGTCGCGTCAGCCAGGTCACGTGAGCGCCAACATAGAGGTATCCTCACTACCGGAACGTGGCCGTATCGGCGAGCCACAACCGCTGCAGGTTTTCGTTGATGACGAGTTCACTGCAGTTGAAGCTCTGAGGCCCGAGGTCGGTTTGACGAATCGTTCGTGTACACTCCGACAGAGGATCGATGGGGCAGCGACGGAAGAGGAGCTGCTCGCGAAGAAGCCGCTGAAGAACTTCGATTCGAAGGACGCAAAGACTGCTAATTCCAACATCGCTTCGAAGCCGAGCAAGCGATCCCAGAGTGTGAAAGAGCTCAAGTCGGAACGACTCGGATACGATCTGGAGAAGCTGAAGACGAGCGCAGGCGAAGTGCTGTCGTTCGAAGAAGCGCGAGCACAGGCGTTCCTCGCACGCGCTAAGCGACGTGCTCCGCCCGCTGCTGCAGATCCGCCGCAGAATCGCTTCCTGGCCACGCAGTCAAGCAGTCACCAACCAGTGAACGCTTTCCTGGAGTCGAGCGCAGCCGCAGATACGTCGATTGGCTTCGATGGCATCTCGCGCAGACTCAGCTTCGCGACAACCTCGAAGAAGCCGTCTCCGCACCGAGCGGTCGTGTCGAAGGCGGAGATGGCTGCACTCGACCACGCGGCACAAGAAGACATGACGATCAACACACGCGTGGCGATGTCTGAGGTGAATGACATGTTCTGCAGCCCAGAGCGGCAACAGGAGGTGAAGGTCTGGGACATTCGAGAGGAGCATCACCCCGTCGAGCGGAAGCTTCACTTTAGCATCTTTGACGACTCGGTCGAGAGCGTGGTGCCGAGTGCGCATGAGCAGTCGGTTCGCGAGGACACGAGTATGCCGGTTGGAAAGCATTCGTTCAGCATCTTCTCCGACGAAGTGGCTCCTGCCCCACCGACCGACTCGAAGTCGAAGAGCCAGCACCGGAAGCCGCTGGGTAGTCGCGAGGACTTGCTCCGGTCTGTCCGCCGCACGAACAAGGATGTTCTGCTGCAGCTGCGTCAAGAAGTGCCCGACAAGAGCGAAGACTCGGAGTCGAAGGACCAGAGGTAAATCACCTGTCCGTTCGCTCTCTCTCTCTCTTGGTCGTTCCTTCCCTTCCTATTCGCGATCCGAGGCGTGTGTGCGATATGTTGCCAAACCTCGTCGCGCCTTGCAGAGCGCCGGAGAAAGTCCATCACTCGATCGCCAAGAACGTGACGCCCGACGCCCCGAAGAGGTATCGTGGTGTGTGCGTGATCCAGGAGCTGCCGCCGTCACGTTGAAAGCCGTGTGGCAGCTCGATAATATATCTGTACTTGTAAAGCTGCATGCATCTGTGTGTGAACGATGATCAATGCGTGCGAAGGTGCCGACGGTGGCCGGTTTGGTGCGAGCGCTAATCGTTGTGTGCGAAAGGAGGCGAGCGTCGAGAGGCTCGGATCTGCCAGCAACAAAGAAGCAGAAGATCCTGAACCAGAAGAGCAACTCGGTCGCAAGTGTTGCTTCTGGCGCGCTGACGGTCGATCCGTACAACTACGAAATTCGGCGCAAGATGATCCAGGATGAGCGCGTCGACGCGTTCCTCGCGCAGCGATCGGATGCGGTGCACGTTCATGCGCTCAAGCTCCCGGTTCTTCCTTGCCAGAACATCCCGAGGCAAAAGCTGAAGAAACCTGTCAAGCTGAAGTTGTCAGCGTCGTTCGAAGTCAATGTCACGGGACATCTCGGATCTGGCGCGTTCGCGCACGTCTTCTCGGTAACTGTGGGCCGCAGTCCCGAGCATGCTTCGAGCATGGCTCTGAAGGTGTGCCTGCTTATTTGCATCGGTGACTTGGTGTTCTCGGTGCTCGCTTGAGACAGTGAAGTTGGTTGTTGGAGAGGCTCACGCAGCAGTACGGACAGTACGAGAAGCATCGAAGCAATTTGCAGTGGGAATTTTACGTGACCAACCAGATCAGGACTCGCCTCGTGTGCGGCGACACCGGCTTGACGGCGCCTATCGCGAACTTCCACCGCCTTGACGTCTTTCGGGTAAGCGCATACTCTTAGTCTGCAGGCATTGCTGGGACTGCTTCGGTTGCTTCTATGGGCTGTTGTGGTGGTGGCCGGAATAGTGCTGTATGTTGTCTGTGTTGCTGCTGACGCAAGATCTGCCAGGATGGATCGATGCTGTTCATGGAAAAGAGCACGAGTGGCACGCTCCACGATCTGTTGAACTGCTACAAGAAGGTTTATGCATCGCGTCTTGTATCTTGTGTGATTCTGCATGCTTGACTGTTGACGCAGAGGAAACCTCATGCTACTGTTGTTGTTGCTGCTGCTGCCGCATAACCCACAGTTGGGCAGAGCCTTCCCGGAGCATCTGGCTGTCTACTACACCATCAAGATGGTGCGCTCGATTGAGATCCTCCACGAAGCGCAGGTTCTCCATGGAGACGTGAAGCCCGACAATTGGCTCGTCGTGCCAGGGTCCAGCGCCTCGGTGCTCCGCACGTCGAGCAAGCCGGAGAAGGCAGATTTCCGGTATCATACTGGAGATTTGTCGCTGATCGACTTTGGACGAGCGATCGACCTCGCGTTCTTCCCACCAGGCACGACGTTCGTCGGAGACTGCCACACCAAGGGCTTTCAGACAACCGAGATGATCTCGAGCAAGCCGTGGACAAAGCAGATCGACACGTTCGGCATCTGCGCTACCACTCACTGTATGCTCTTCGGCGAGTACATGGACGTCGTGTGCCGCAAAGATCGGTGCGGACGCGAGCACTGGGGCATCAAGAAGTCCTTCAAGCGGTACTGGGACGTGAGCATGTGGAAGGAGCTCTTCGACACCCTGCTGAACGTCAAGAGCTGTGCCGAGCAGCCGTCACTCTCGCTATTGCGCCAGAAGCTGGAAGCGTACTTCAAAACCAGCCCACAGCGCGAGCAGGTGTGTGTGTGTGCGTATGTACGTGTGCGTGCGTAGATGCGTATGTGGTGGTAGCCCTCCTGCCAAGCACGGCATCTGATTCGTTCGCGACTTGTCTCGCCACAGGAACTGCACGAGCTACTCGGTCGCCAGGACCGCTTCTTCCAAGTATCGAAAGTCTGACGCACAAATGCAGCATCTCGCTAGTCGAGTGTAGTATGCTTGGCTGGCACCGTGGGATGGATGCGTGGAGTGCGTGCAGTGGGAGCCACTTTGCATACGTTCAGAAGCGTGGTCTTTAGTGTGTGCGTCAGTAGCTCGATGGATGGATGCGAGAGCAAGTTGCCTTTTTTTCAATCCACGGTTTGCACCACGCCACTCATAGACGCAACCTTGACTTTTGAGCCGAACAACTGCGTTGCGTCATGTTAATCCGTACATCGGACGGTCTGACGGCCAAGAGATCAGCTTGAGCGCCTTGACTGCCTTCTTTATCATGCCACTTCTCATTTCATTGGCAACGAGCACTCAAAAACCAGCGATGGTGTCCTGGGAAGGTAGCGCTTTGCAGACAGCCAAGTGGCAGCAACGACACCGACCGACCTGCCTTCCGAGTCGCTCGACAATGACCCATGACCCAGAAGACAGCACCACCAGCTCCGAGCAGATCTCTGCCTTGCTTCGATGGGACTTTGACAGCACTGCTGCCACGAGCTTCGACGACCAGCTCGGCCACTTGCTCGCGATGTTCGACCACTTGCAGACCCGCTCGCTACTCGGTGTGTCTGCGCAAGAGCTCGGGTCGTTCATCTCGAGCGTCCACGATGGATACAGCCTCGGCGGCGATGGACTCCACTTCAACAGGTACTACCGGCTGGAACAACACAACCTCGCTGTCTCGTTGTCTCAGTTTTAAGGTTGACCAAAGTATCTACGTTTGCTCCAGACACTACCACAACTTCCACCACGCATTCGACGTCACACAGACGCTCTTCGCGATCTTCGGCTTTGCTGGCAGTCAGCAGCTGCTGAATCCGCTTGAGAAAGTGGTCCTGCTGCTCGCAGCAGTCGGCCACGACATCGCGCATCCCGGCGTCAGCAACCATTTCATCGTGAGCACGAACCACCCGCTCGTCCTCACGTACGGATACGCGAGCGTTCTGGAGAATATGCACGCTGCGAAGACAATGGCGTTGGTCGAGAGGCACGATCTTCTGCGCAACTTGGCGGCCAATGTACGGATGCGAACAATCGGAGTCATGGGTGCTGTGTGTGTCTTGATCATCGTCCTGACAAGCCGATGATGTGATCTGCAGCAAAAAATGCGAGCCCAGCAGCTCCTGGTATGCAGCATTCTCGCCACGGATGTCGTGCAGCACGACCGCTTGCTGCAAGATGTCCAATGCATCATCTCAGAGCGCAGCCAGCCGTTGTCGAGCCAGTGTGGCGTCCACAACCGACTGCGGGTCGGCTCGTTCTTGCTTCATTGCGCCGACGTCAGCAACGCCGCCAAGCCCTTCCACATCGCCTCGCACTGGACCGAGTTGATCATGACCGAGTTCTTCGACCAAGGTGAGGCAGAGAAGCGGTTCGGTCTCCCAGTGTCGCCAAACTGCGACGCACAATCGACGCGCATGCCTGAGCTCCAGGTAAGTTGCTTTCTTCTTATCGAAACGAGCGCAAGTGACAACCACATCGACTCACCCCGATCGACCCGACCGCTGTCGATGTCTGTGCGCGCTCATCAGATGCAATTCATCGCGTATGCCATCCTCCCTACGTTTTCGCTGCTCGAACGTCTGCTTCCGGACGCTCACATTGCGCTGCAGTACGCGAACGACAACATCCGTCAGTGGGAACGAAGGAGTGACGCTATCGCAGCGACTGCACACCTAGCCTCGTCAGCAGTACAGAATGCGGGTTCGCGCACGTGGACACTGGGATCGATCGACAGTCGTACGAGCACTTTGTGGGAAACCCTGCTGACAGTCATGCGCCACTTCGTATGGCTGTGTGCTGCGATCGGTTCAACGCTCATCGACTGCGTGTCGCTCGATCTCTTCGACACACTCGCGCCAAAGTCAAGGGCTTCGGTCGTCGTGCCGGCATGTTTCCTGCTCGTTGCCGCACTGCGCACACTGTTAGACGACGCAAAACTGTGAAATTAATGAGATCATGCTGTATTCTCTCGTGGCGACAACGCTGATCGCCGCTCGCCCGAGCCACCCGGCGCTACTGCTGGTGCTCGCCGGAGTAGTAATGCTGTTGCTGCTGGTACTGGTAGTAGTCAGCAGGAGCAGATCCGTTCGTCGCCCCTGCGCCTGGTCCAGCAGGAGCTGCACCAGCAGGTGGACCGTACTGGCCGTACTGGGCGTAGTGCTGCTGGTAGTCACCTCCTGCGCCGTAGTAGTAGTCTGCTCCCCAGTGCTGCTGCTGGTGGTGGTGACCTCCGCCCCATCCTCCATGCGCTTCAGCTCCCCCATATCCGTACACCCCACCAGGCACAACTGCGGGCGGATACGCGGTCTCTGGTGTTGAGCCGAGCGCCGCTGGTCCGCCATGCACCCCAGGCGCGGACGCCGTGCCAGGAGCGCCAACAGACTGTTTGAGCATCCACGGTTGCGTCTTGGCTGCCGAGTACGGCTTCGCGGGCTGAAGCCATGGCGCAGGAGCCTGCGTGGTAGCTGGGGCCGTCCCTGCTGCTCGCGTCGCGGTCGAGACCACTGTTTTCTCGCCGAGTTGCTGCAAGAACGAATTGTACTCCTCGTCTATCGCGACTGTCTCGGCAGTCGACTTGCGCTTCTGCGTGCAGTCGCGCGTCGGGTGGCTCGAGTCACCACAAATCGCGCACTTGATGCCAGGCGCCCGGAATGAGTGCTCTGCATCACAGACAAAACAAGACATCATCGACTCAGATCCGCTGCATACAGAATCAAAATCAGTGACACTCTGAAGCTAAACTGGTACGTACGCTCGCGGTTTGGGCACTCCCACTGCCGATGGCCCTTCTCGCCACAGAGGTGGCAAAAGTCGTCGTCGCGCAGCGTGCCGTTGATCCGCGCGAGCTCGCGCAGCTGCTGCTGCTTGTGCTGGTTCTTCATATCGTCCATCGGCACGAGCAGGTTCTGCACCTCCTTCGCCGCACGCTCGAGGTCCTCCTCTCGCTCGCCCGTGATCAGCACATGCAGATCGTCGTTCTCGTCCGCGTTGTTCTTCTTGCCCTTGCTGCCTTCTTTCACGGAGCCCTTGCCGCGGATCGCGATTTTGCAGTTCGACTCCTTCTCCATGCGCTTCTGCGTGTTGCCGCGCGGACCAATGATGAGTCCGATGAAGTTGTATTGCGGGAACTCCTTCACCGGGATGTAGATCTTGCGCTGCAGCTTCTGCCGCATGTAGTCCGGCGGCGGGCGGAAGAGCGGATTCACCTTCATGAGCTCTTCGATCACCTGCTGGCGACTCTTCTCGAGCGCTGCGCGCATGCGCACTTCGCGCGTGTTCGTGCGCTTGCCGCTTGCATCGTACTGCGGCGGCGGTGACGGCGAGCGGTTCGGGTCCTTCTCGAGGCGCGCGGCGTCCGCCGCCACTGTCGTGAGCTTCACGCTGATCGCGTCCAGCTTGGCGCGCAACATGACTGACTGCGACTGCGGCTGCTGTATCAGGAGACTCGCGACGCCGACCGCGGGTGCAGCGCCGGCGGGCGCCCACCGCGACTTGCGCTTCTTCTCGCCACCATTCGTGTCGGCAGCAGCAGTAGTTGCAGCAGCCGGCGCGTCAGTCGCCGCGGCCGCAGCGGTAGGCGTCACGATGTCGTCGCCCCAACGGCTCTTGCGCCGGCGCTTGGGCGGGTTCGGTTCTTCATCAGTGGTCGCAGCAGGAGTAGGAGCAGCAGCAGGAGCAGCAGGAGCAGCAGGAGCAGCAGGAGCAGCAGGAGCAGTAGTGGATGTGGCAGTGGCAGGCGCCTCTTCTGCTGATGCTGCTGCTGCTGCTGCTGGCTCCGAAGCCTCCGAAGGCTTTGCTGCGTCACCATCGCCGCCGCCCTCCGTGGCCTTGATGTACTCCTTGAGCACCTCGCGGTACGGCGCCCACGTCTTGAGGTCCTGCCAGAAGAGCGGGAACTGCCCGTGCACCTCCTGTTGGCAGCAGCAGCAGCAGCAGCACATTAGCGTTCGAATGGCGCTGACACATACAGTCACACATGTACAAGATCCTACCGCGAGCCGCGGGTGCTGGCGGAACCAGAGCTTCATCGGGTGGTGATAGCTGCGCATCATCGCCTCGCGCTCCTGCGCCTCCTCGTACGAGTACTCGTCTTCCGTGGCGGGCGCCGGCGGAGGGGGCGTGTCGCGCGCAGCTGCCGACGACGGAGGGCCGCCGCCACCACCGTCGCTGCCTTTGCCGCTGCCGCTGCCGCCGGCGGCGTCGTCGCCCACGAAGGACATGAAGGCCGCGAACCCGTCGTCTGCCATGGTTGCGTTGCTTTCTCTTTTTTTGACTGGTGTTGGATATGCAAGCGTGCGTTTCGATAGTGAGAAAACTCGAGGGGGCAAAGCTTCGCGCAACATTCCTTCGGTGGCTCGCGCAACATTCCGTGGGTTGTTCGCGCCACCTCCACGGAAGTGGCTCGCGCAACATCCAGCACCACCATCTACCCCTCCACTTTTGGTTTGAGCCATTGGCATCCAATCGCTAATTGCTTGGAACTCGCAAGGCTCCATGGCGGCGCTTGCTCCGGACGACGCGCTGCGCGAGCTGCTGGACGCCTGCGCGCTTCAGCCGCCGCAGCCTGCGCTGCTGCAGGTCCTGCAGGTGCGCTCCCTCTCCCCCCTCCCCCCTCGATTATCGCACTGTACAATGCAACACCCGCCAACCCGCCCACGCATGTCAACCCACCCCCACCACACAGGAGGACGCGCTCGAAAAGGTCAAGAATGGCGAGCTGCCGCCCAAGCGCGCGCTCAATCTCACGCTCACCGCCGCGTGCCAGAGCCAGGCGCGCTCCGCCGACACGCACTTGCGCACTTTCGCGCGCGCGCTCGCGGCGCTACCCTCGGTGCCTGAGGCCTTCGCTGCCGTGCTGGCGGCGCGAACCAAGGTGCTGACGAAGGCGCTCGCGAGCGCGCGATTGGCGGTGATTCGCCTCTCGTGCGCGGTCGTTGACGCGGCCCTGTCGGCCCACAGCGTGGACGCCACTGCGCCGCCCGCGTGGCTGAGGGAGCTGGTGTCGCCGCTTGCCGTACTGCTCGAGACCACGCTCGGTGACGCGCCGCGCGTGCAGGCGCTGGCGTGCAAGGCCGTGCTGACGCTCACGAAGGCGCACGCCGCGCTGCTTGGGCCGCTGCTCGTCGAGACGGCGACAGGCTCGCCTGTCGACGTGCAGCAGTTCGCACTCTGGGCAGTGCTTGCGCAGTCGCCGGCGCTGCTCACGCGGGATGTCGAGGAGAAGCTTTGGTCCAAGTATGCGAGCTGGGCGTTCGACAGCAAGAGCCGCTCGCTCGTGACGCTGAGTCGTGGCGACGCGCGCTTTCAGAACCTAGACGCCGACCGCTTCGACGCGCTCATCAAGCCCACGCTCGCCAAGATGCTCAAGAAGTCGCCAGACTCAGTCCTGGAGGCCACGACGGCTCTCGTTTGCGCCGCGCCGCTGGACTTTGGGCGCTACGTGAAGGAGATGTTCGTGCCGGTGCTCACGTCGAAGCTCCGCGCGCAGAAAGAAGACGTGCGGGCGGCGACGATCGCGCTCGCGAAGGCACTGCTCTCCACGTTCCAGGACGACGAGCATGTGCTGCTGATCGTGGCGGAGATGGGGGCGCTGCTGGACGGCAAGCTGGGCATCCTGGCGCAGTTCTACCAGCGCGAAGCGATCTTCGCGGTGCTCTCGGCCGCGGCGGACACGGCTGCGTCGGTGATCCCTGCGGATGCCGCCAAGGCGATCGCCGCAACTGCGGTCGCTGCTCTTCTGAAGGCGATCAACAAGGAGGCACACGACCAGACGCGTCACCTTGGGCTGCTGGCCCTCGGCAAGTGGCTTGCACTTGCACAGGACATTTCCCCTGACGCCGTCGCTAGCATCAGGGCTGGTCTGAAGCACAAGTCGGAGCACATTGTCGCTGGATACCTGCGTGCGCTCGTGGTGTTCTGTCGTCTGGCGAGCTCGTCGAGCGTTGCGGCGCTCCAGGACTTTGCGCCGGACATTGTGAGTGTGATCAAGGAGGCGAACAAGAAGCCGAACGTCGCTCACCTGGACGGCGTGCTTGCTGTTGGCGTCGCGGGATACCTCGCGTCAGCATGCAGCGAGATGGACGCCAAGATGGCGCAAGAGGGCATTGCTGACGTGCTGCTGAGCGACAAATCCTTCCTGGAGATGTCGGTGCGGGCGCTGCAGAGTACGCTCAAGTCTGCGGGCGACAACGGTTCCTCGACGGTCACGGTGGAGCGTCCAGAGATCTCGGCGCTGGCGGCGTTGCCGAGTGCGTTGTCGTGGGTGCTGTCGTCGGGCCAGTCGTCTCCGAGCCACGCGTACAAGCTCGTGGTCGAGCTGCTGACGTCATCGGCGATTCCGGCGCAGAAGAGTGCTCAGACGGCGATCAAGGGAATCTACGCGCTGTCGCTCGATCACTGCGCGGGGCTGGTCGACGCGTTCCAGCAGAAGCTGACGGCGATCGCTAGTGCTGCTGTGGACGCGAAGAACGCTCGTGCTGCCATCCCGGCATCGAGCGACGTAACCACGGATGTATCGATTGTTCCGCCTGCTGGTGTCTTGCGCAGAGCTCTTCGCGTCCTGGTCCCGGAGAGCATCCATAGTGACGAGCGTGTTCGCGATGCAGTGTTTGCGCGTGTGTTCCTCATTTCCCACCACCCGTATGTGGTGAGTGGCAAGAAGCAAGAAGCGTTCTCGGTCGAGTGGAACAGCATCAAGCTGCGCTTCTTGGCACCTGTTGCTGAGCCAAGTGCGAATAAGTCTGCTGGCAATGACGAGGAGGAAGATAAAGAGGATAACGAAGATGGCGACGACGAGGAGGAGGAAGAGGAGGAAACGAGCGACGACCGCATCGACCACCTGCTGGAAGCGCACGACAGTCTCAAGCAAGCAGTCATCGACTTGCTCACGAGCGAGAGCGACGGCGTGCTCTTCTCGTCGTTTGCTGTGGAGCGTCTCGCTGCGCAGCGCATGCTGGCTTCACTGCTCAACTTTGCGGGCAACGGTGAAGGCGAGAGCGTCGCGCTGCACGACGTCATCGAGGACTTGCTGATGAAGCGCGTGGACAATTTGGGCATCGGCGCGATCTCCGAGTACGAAGTCAAGGTGTATCTGACGCCGTTTAACGAGCTCTACGTGGCGAAGAAGAAGGGCGAGAGCGCCGAAACGGCGACCGTGTCGGCGAGAAAGCGTGGGTCTGGTCGTCGAGGCAACGAAGACGAGCAGTGGGAGCAGCAGGTGCGCGAAGAGCTCGAGAAGAAGAAGGCGAAGGCGGCGAAGGACAAGGCATCGTACACTGCGGAAGAGAAGGCGCAGTTGGCGGAGCAACAGCGGATTCGTGTGGAGATGCAGCGGAAGTTGGAGGTGATCAGCCAAGTGCTGGAGACCGTTGAGGTACTTGCTGTGGCACGTCCGGATGAGCTCCACCCGGCGATCCCGTATTTGCTGCGCTCGTTCAGCGTGCTGTTCGAGAGCGAGGTGTTCGAGCAAGAGGCGTCTCTCGCGCTGCGATCGATCTCGAAGGTCATTTCCCCCGAGATGCTCCGCCACCACTACGAAGACGTGGCGAACTCGCTGCGCGTGGTACTGCAGATCCAGTTGCTAGAGGCGCGCAGCGAGAAGACGCGCGTGCTCTCACAGATGCTGCACTTGTTCACGCGCACACTCGCTGGGCTGATGGAGTTCGTGTTCGGCTTCCAGTTTGACAGTGAAGCGGACTTTGACGGCGACGCGCCAGTGAACCACATCACGCCGCCAACGTTCCACTTGATCTTCCCAGTGCTGCGCACGCTGATTCAGCTGGAGCCGAGTCTGCGCCACTGGGTGCTTCCTCTCTTCGCGGTGCACGCTCGAATGATCCCGGAAGAGGAGGAGGAAGAAATTGGCGACGTGGCGGCGCAGCGTCTGCTCCGCAAGGACATGATCGTCCTCGCGCTGCACTTGCTGTCCGAGAAGGTGACAGGAGGCAGCGCGCCGATTACGAACCCGGACCTTGCTCCAGGGCTGCTGCTGGCGAAGTTGTGTGAGGGACCCGCTCTCTCGAGCGACGAGTGGGCTCCGCTGCTGGGCGACGATGGGCTCTTGTCGGAGTTCCACGAAGTGCGCCACGATGTGCTCAAGGCGATCTTGCACGTCGTGGAGCACGAGGAGTCGGGATTGGAAGTCAAGGCGAACTCGCTGCTTGCCTCGCGCCTGTTCTTTTCGTGCTTTGACACGGACAGCGCGAACCAGAGCATCGCCAAGTCGGTGTGGGAACAGACAGAGTCGTCGATCACGCCTCTCTTTGCTGGTCAGCTGCTGGTGCTGTTGAACCACGCGCACGCCAACGTCCGCGAGAGCGCTTCGCTCGCAATCGCAGATGGCATGCGGCAGTTCCCGGAGACGATCACCCCGATCGTGAACAATCTGAAGTCGCAGTTCCTCAGCAGTATGCCAAAGCCTCTGGAGACGCTGGATGAGTTTGGGATCCCGAAGGTCAAGCGTCCTGGTCAGGGCGAGCCGAAGGAAGAGCCGGGAACGTACTTGCCGCGTTGCGGCGTCGGTATGTGCCTCGAGAAGGCGGTGCTCAGTGCGACGTTCACGAAGGAGACTGTGATGGACGTTATGTCGTTCGTGATTGAGCACGGACTCGGCGACTCGAACGCGAACGTGCGCACGCAGATGCGTAAGACAGGCATCCAGGTTGTCGACGCGTTTGGCGGTGGGTCGAACACGTCCCAGCTGCTGCAGGTATTTGAAAAGTTCCTGGACAAGAAGCCCAGCGCGTCGCAGGACCACACGATTTACGACCACCAGCGCGAAGGCGTCGTTGTCTGTCTTGGCGCACTCGCGAAACACATGGACAAGACGGACCCGAAGGTGTCCTCGATTGTGGACTCGCTCATCGACGCATTGAACATTCCCTCGGAGTCTGTCCAGCGCTCTGTGGCGACGTGTTTGACGCCTCTCATTCCTGCCGTGAAGGACCGAAGCACGTCGATCCTGGACGACCTGTTGCGGCGCGCAACGAGCGGTGAGACCTTCGGCGAGCGCATCGGTGCCGCGTTTGGTGTGTCGGCAGTCGTGAAGGGGCTTGGTATTGCCGCGCTCAAGCAGCACGACATCATCCCTCGCTTGGAGGAGTCGATGAAGTCGGGCGGAGCGAATGCTCGTCAAGGCGCCATGCTCGTGTTCGAGTGTCTGAGCCAGCGCCTAGGCATCCTCTTCGAGCCGTACATCATCGTGATTCTGCCAATCATGCTCAAGTGCTTCGCCGACGCGAGCCCTCAGGTGCGCGAAGCCGCCAGCCAGACTGCAAAGGGCATTATGGCGAATCTGTCTGCTCACGGCGTGAAGCTCGTGCTGCCGTCGGTGCTTCGCGCGCTTGAGGACAGTGCGTGGCGCACGAAGCAGGCGGGTATCCAAATGCTGGGGTCGATGGCGTACTGCGCGCCTCGCCAGCTCGGCTCATGTCTGCCGCAGGTGGTGCCGAAGCTCACCGAGGCGCTGACAGACTCGCACCCGAAGGTGCGCGAGTCCAGCAAGGGATCGCTGCGCGACATCGGCTCGGTGGTGCGCAACCCGGAGATCGCGTCGATCTCGAACGCGCTGCTCAACGCGTTGGAGGACCCGAACAAGTACACGGCCGAGGCTCTGCAGCAGCTGCAGTCCACTTCGTTCGTGCACTCGATCGACGCGCCGTCGCTTGCGCTGGTGATGCCGATCATCACGCGCGGACTGAAGGATCGCGCGGGCGATGCGAAGAAGAAGGCGGCGCTCATTGTCGGCAGCATGTGTTCGATGATCAACGACGCGAAGGACCTGCTCCCGTACATGGACATGGTGCTGCCTAGCCTCAAGAGCCAGCTGATGGACCCGATCCCGGAGGTCCGCGCAGTTGCCTCGAAGGCGATGGGCAAGCTGGTGAAGGGGCTTGGCGAGAAGCACTTCTCAGACATCCTCGCGTGGCTGCTAGATGCGATGCGCGGCGACTTTGGCAGCGTCGAGCGCTCTGGCGCGGCGCAGGGTCTCTGTGAGGTGCTCGTCGCGCTCGGCAAGGAGCGTGTGGAGGCGACACTGTTCGACGAGATTTTCCCGCTCGCTCGCCACCCGAAGTTCTCGGTCCGCGAGGGGGTACTGTGGATCATCGCGTTCCTGCCTCCTGCGTTCGGCAAGGGCTTCTCCGTGTTCCTGAGCGAGGCGCTGCCGATCGTCGTGTCGGGTCTGTCGGACGAGGCCGAGTCGGTGCGAGACGTCGCGATGCACGCCGGTCATGTGGTGGTGAATGCGCACGCGATCTCGCACACGCGCGAGATTCTGCCGTCGCTCGAAGCAGGTCTCTTCGACGACAGCTGGCGCATTCGCCAGAGCTCGGTGGCGCTGCTGGGCGACCTCATGTACCGCATCAGCGGCACGCGCGCCGTGGGGGTGAGCGAGTCCTCCGGCGGAGACGTCGACGAGGACGACGATGCGGCGGGCAGCGCGGCGGGCGACAAGGCGATCATAAAGATCCTCGGCATGGAGCGTCGCAACAATATTCTGGCGTCGCTGTACATGATCCGCTCGGACACGTCGGCGGTGGTGCGACAGAGCGCGCTGCAGGTCTGGAAGAGCGTGGTGGCGAACACACCGAAGACGCTCCGCCAGATCCTCGAGGCGTTGATGAACGCGATTGTGAACGCGCTCTCGGGCGACAATATGGAGAAGCAGACCATGGCTGGCCGCACGCTCGGCGAGATCGTGCGCAAGCTCGGCGAGCACGTGCTGCCGGAGATCGTGCCAATCCTGCGCGCGGGTCTGTCGTCGTCGAACTCGAGCGGCATGCGCCAGGGTGTGTGCATCGGTCTCGCGGAGCTGATCGACTGCTCGACGCGGAAGCAGCTCGAGGACTACGTGGACACGCTCGTGGACGCTGTGCTCGACGGTCTGTGTGACGAGCTGCCGGAGGTGCGCACGTCTGCTGCACAGGCGTTCGACGTGCTGCACAAGGGTATCGGCTACCGCGCGATCGACGAGACGGTCCCCGCGCTGCTGCAGCGTGTTCGGTCGCCGCAGGCGCAGACGCAGGAACGTGCGCTGCTCGGTCTGCAGGAGATCTTGCGCGTCAAATCGCGCGAGGTGCTACCGTACCTCATCCCGCGGCTGCTGACGACGCCGGTGACAACGGCGGCAGCGCGCGCGATCTCACGGGTGGCGCAGGCCACGGGCACGGTCATCCACTTCCAGATCGAGCGCATCTTCAGCGTGTTCGTGAGCCAGTACGTGGCGTTCGTGGAGACGAACCCGGCGGTGGCTGGCGACATCAAGGACGCACTGCGCGACGTGGTGCTGAGCGTGGAGAGTCCGGGAGTGCACTGGCTGGCGATCGAACTCTGCAAGTACTGCGAGAGCGAGGTGGCGCAGGAGCGCGTGCTCGCGTTCCACTTGATCGCCGAGTTTGCGAGCCACACGAAGACCCAGTACGCGGACCAGGTGGCGCTCTTCCTGCGCCAGATCATCGTGCACCTGAACGACTCGGACACGAGCGTCGTGCAGGCTGCGTCGGACGCGCTCAAGGGTCTGAATGTCACCGTGCGCCCCGAGGACCTCGCGACGCAGCTCGACTTCATCCGTCAGACGATCAACACGCTGGTGAGCGACGCGCGTCACCGCAAGGGTGGCGTGGGTGCCACAGGCGAGTACCTGCTGCCGGGGCTGTGCATCGCCAAGGGCCTCGAGCCGTTCATGCCGAGCTACCAGCACGCGCTCATGAACGGCTCACCGGAGCTCCGTCAGAGCGCTGCGACGGGTCTCGGCGAGCTGGTGCTCCTGTCGAGCCCCGCGGCGCTGCGGCCGTACCTGATCAAGCTCACCGGCCCGCTCATCCGTATCGCCGGCGACCGGTTCCCCGGCCACGTCAAGGCGGCGATCCTGAGCACGCTCGAGATCCTGCTGGGCAAGGGCGGCGTGGCGCTCAAGCCGTTCCTGCCGCAGCTGCAGACGACGTTCGTCAAGGCGCTGAACGACAACGCGGCCGAGGTGCGCAGTCGCGGCGCATCGGCGCTCAGCAAGCTGGTGGCTCTCAGTCCGCGCGTGGACCCGCTCGTGGCCGAGCTGACCGAGAAGCTGCGCACGACGACTGGCGGCATCCGCGAGGCCAACTTGGCAGCGGTGGCGGCGATCGTCGAGATCGTGGGCGACAAGATCTCGGCGCCCGTGTCGGCGGCTCTGCAGGAGGCACTCGTCGAGGTTCTCGACTCGCCCGAGGACGTGGTGCGCGAGCGTGCGAGCAAGTGTCTCGCGTTCGCCGTGGCGGCGGACGCGGACGGCGGCGAAGGCAACGTGCTGGTCTACGGCCTGGCGGACAGCAGCAAGAGCGTCGCGAGCGCGTCGTGGACGCGTCGCCAGAGCGCGGCAATGTTCCTTGAGTTCGTGCTCGTGAGAAATCCGTCGTGGGTCGCCGGCGTGTCGTCGTCGATCGGCGACACGCTCGCGGTGCTGGCCGCGGACGAGAATGTGGCGGTGCGCGCGAGCGCGCTGAAGGCCATCGCGGCGCTCGTGAAGCAGGGGCTGGCGGCGCCGGACGCGTTCGTGGCGGTGCTTGTTGATGGCATCAAGCACAACAACAAGGACGTGTGCAAGACCGCCGTGAAGATTGCCAAGCGGCTCGCGAAGAGAGACCCGAGCGCCACGCGCGCCCACCTCGGCGTTCTCGTGTCCGCGCTCTTCCAGACTGTCAAGAGCAACAACATTGCGGTGAAGAACTCGTCCGAGCGCGCGCTGCTGTACGTACTCGAAGTGAACTCGCGGCCGGAGACGCTCACGGCGTTCGTGCGCGACGCGGGCGCCGACGGGAAGGTCATCGCCGAGTACGCGCGGCGTGTGCTCGCGAAGCTGCGCGCGGACAGCGGTGGCGAGAGTGACTGAGCGCGCGGCGGAGGAGGAGCCTAGTTGAGCCATAGGATAGCTGCTTCTGCATCGGCGACAGAGATGTTGATTTCTTCATGTTGTACAGAGATCTCTCCTGTCGTATGCCCGCTACCTTCTCCCGCCGTTGCCGACAACTCACGTACGCGACGAGCGCATGCATGGCGGCGGGAGTCGGGCGGATAAATACTTTTCTCTACGCGTGGGTTGTTCACTTGTGCTGCTGTTAGTTGCTGCTGCGGGTGGATGCTCACACCATTTGGTGGAAGGGGGTGCCTCGAGATGGAGTCTCGAGCGGCTGGGATGCTGCTGTTGGTGCTGCTGTCTGTACTGCTGCTCCTGGCGCGAGGTCAGCGCCTCGGCTGCGGCGGCCGAAGCGGTAGTCGCGGTTTTGGAACTCCTGCTGCTCGTTCGGCACCGCACAGATGCCGGGCTGAACAACAGTGAAGTGCACAGTGTCAGTTTCAGAGCACGCACGAGCAGCCGACCACCACCTCTCCCTCTCCAACGCACCCAGCGCCAGCGAATCACCATCGAGATGGCGACCAAGAACGCGATGATCGTGCCTGCGAGCATGATCGGGATGCAGTCCCCGTTGTCGAAGGCGCCAAAGTGCACTTGCCACATGATCAGTGCTACCATCGCAAGCACCACTGCCACAGTTATGCGATCGTTAGCTTCCCACTCGTTAACCCAGCCAGCCAGCTAATCAGTCAGTCAGGAGCTGCAGCCTCCGCCAGCGTACTTGCGATGAACAGCGAGACTGCCGGCACGGCGCCGAAGTGGTAGATTTGCGTGCGCGTGGGATGGCCGAGGTGTAGGTAGAGTGCGCCGAGCAGCGTGAGTCCAGCGAACGCCACTGCCGTGGCGACCAGCGCGCGGATGATCTCAGGCAGGTTCGCGTAGCCCTCGTGCAGCTCACAGAGGAAGACGGCGTCCGCGAAATCCACGGGCTGCACGATGCCATCGGGGCTGCTCCGTCAGCAGCCAAGCGCCACCCGTCAGTGCGGTTCCCACCCTCCTCCTCCCCCAACCCAATGAACTGGCGAACGGACGTACACTGGGAGCGTGAAGTTGCGGCGTGCCGGGTCGCAGAACGCCCCCCAGGAGACGCTCACAGACGAGTTGGTGTCGCCCGCGGCCACGCTCTCCGCAAGCTCAAAGCTCCAGAGCCCCGCGGAGACACCAGCGCTGAACTCGAGCCAGTGCGACCGCACGAGAGCAAAGCAGAAGAGCGCGGCCACCACGAGCACCAGCAGCAGCTGGTTGGCGTTCGAGAGCCCGTAGTGCCGGTGGTGGTGGCGGCGGCGGGTAGTGCGTGGGCGGCGCGCGTGCGGTCCGTTGCTTCCGCCGCCGCCTTGTGCCATGATGCTTGAGCCTCCTATCGCGTCGACTTTCCGGGCACGCGTGCAGCTGCGCGTGCTCTCTCTTGTGGCCGGTGGGCGGTCTGCACGGCTAGTGCCAGTGGGCGAGGAAGTTCGAGTTATGCCGCTCGCGCCATCATTAACGACGTTGGCGACAAATGTCGCTTTTTGTGTGTAATTTCTGGGGGCCTCGATGGCCATAGAGCAGTTTTCCAGGGAGGAAGGGTTAGCTTCTCAGATATATAAACCCGATACCCTTTTCAAATCGATTCGTCAGCTTACAGCAGAGAATCGCAAATGACCTGTGCAATCTGATCAGCCTCATAAAATCATCGCATTCAAGAGAGCGAATTTAAGCGACCGGAAACTGTGACATGATTAGTTTATTTTCCAGACAATTGTGATATATCGGTGGAGAGATGCTGGCACCGCATTGTAGTGACGAGATCATGCACGCGAATGCCCAAGTGAACGACGAGCACGACACTCGCGTGCGAGGCAGCCATGCTGCAGCACGCAGGAAAAAAGACTTCGCCCAGGACTTCCATGAAGATACCTTATGTTCACGTTGGTCTCAGAATGTTCCAGCAGTTGAAGCTTGCTTGGGACTTGTGCTCACTCGTTGTCTTCTTCCCAACTGCTTCGCTTGAGGACTCGTGACGCATTCACGTGATGCGGTGCTGGACAACGAGCGCCGACCACCCCAAGCACCTCAGTTCTTCTTCTTCTTTGCCGCGAGTCGGTCGCTGCCGTACGCGATAGCGGCACCGCCACCCACAGCCACGAGCACGTTCCGTGCGGCAACGATCTTCCCGCCTGCACACCAACAGCCACGTTGTCACCCAACAAGCCACCTAGTGAACCGAGACAGCAGTGACACTGCTTCCGCAAACGTACGCAGCAGCAGAGAAGGGAGACCGACGACTGCGATGAGACCCGCGGCCGCCGCCTCCGGGTGCTCTCGGCGGAACGCATTCACCTTCATCAGCTCTGCACCAGCGAAAAAATACACACCACCGACCGCTTTCGTCAGCTCGGGCACTTTAATGGACGAAAGCAGCTAGTGCTGTCCCCCTTCCCCTCGACGAGTGTAGCTGCTACGTACGTATCTGGGCGTCCGCGAGCGCTGCTCTCACAGGGACCAGCTGCTCGTCGGTCGCCTTCTGTGTTTCCTGCAGCTTGACCTGCTCCCAGGTCATAACGCATTAGAAACTCGTGAGCTGCAGGCACATATCGTCGCAGTAGCCGCACGAGTGATGCACAGACGGCCACACACGCACCTGCGCAGTGTGGAGCTGGTCGTTGAGCTGCATGCGCACGCTCGAGATCTGCTTGCGCAGCTCGGTGCCGTCCTTGGACTCGGCCTTTTCGAAGACCTGCACGACGGGGCGCACGGCGTCCTTGAGACCGTTGAGCGCCTGCTGGCCCACCTTGCGCATCGTCACACGCGCGGTGCTCGTGAGCTCCTTCGCCTGCTCGGAGCCAACGTCGAGCAAGCCCTTGAACTGCCCCACGTTCGCGTCCACGAAGCTCTTGGCCTGGCCCACGCTGTCGGCCGAGGTGTCGCGCACGCTCTTGGACACGTTGTCGGGCATGTCGCGCACGGCGCGCTTGGGCACGTTGTCAGGCATGTCACGCACGGCGCTCTCGGGAATATCGTCGGGGATGTCGCGCACGGGGCTCTCCCAGGGCTTGTTGTCGCCTGCGTCACCCGCCATCGTCGTCGTCGTCGTTGTCGGCTCTTGTGGTGTGTGGAGCTCACGTCAAAATCGAAGTGTGGGGCAGCTTTGACTTGGTTTCAGTATCCGCCACACAAAAAAACGAGGGTCGCGAATATTTGGTGTGGCGCACACCTTTTTAGGGCAATAAGCACGAAAATCTCTCGGACAAAATGTGGGAAACCAGCCATACCATTAGCATTACCCTTCAAGTCGACAACTACTAGAAACCTAGCAGCTGACTGAACCCTCGGAAGTGGCCCTCCCAGAGACCGGTCC